>BSQZ01000069.1:740000-1032500 GCA_033239005.1 Lamellibrachia satsuma | reverse complement strand
AGGATGGGGGAGAAGGCAGCCAGAGATCATACAAAGGCAGCCAGATATCATACAAAGGCAGCCAGAGATCATACAAAGGCAGCCAGAGATCATACAAAGGCAGCCAGAGATCATACAAAATGGTTTTATGCATCAACTGGGATACAAAGTACAACCTGTCTCCGAGCAGAATGCGCAGCAACATCACAACCAATCAAAAGGATCTCCAGTTCCCACCTACCATGGAACCTGTCTACATTTACTTCCCAGCAGATAACACAGCATTTAGCAGAGTGAGTTTTCTATAATCTGTCCACAATTGTGGTTTGCTGTCAACAGTGACACTGACCTGCATGCCCCACAGATAGGGATGCCCATCTTGTCATGACAGCGGAGACAGTACAACTCTCCAGTCTTCTCCCTGGCTTCACAGGTCAACTCCACGCTGAAAACAACAGCCATTGAATCTCTTCAATTCATTGAGCACAATGTGAATCAGGTGCACTGAGCACAATGTGAATCAGGTGCACTGAGCACATTGTGAATTAGGTTCATTGAGCACATTGTGAATCAGGTTCACTGAGCACATTGTTCACTGATGTTCAAATATGTAGCATGTGAATAGTTGAAATATGTAGCATGTGAATAGTTGAAATATGTAGCATGTGAATAGTTTAAATAACATGTGCAGTCACTTAACAGAAGAATATGCACTTTTGTTAAAATCATCAAAATAAATCACTTTGATCATTAGATCGGGTAACTTGCAAAAGTGTGAATATATTTATGTCATAGTGTATAAAGCTGGACTACTTCTGCCCATTTTATTCACTGAATTTTGACCGGATATGTTCAAAAATAATTTAGTTTGTCTGAAGATTTCACGAAAACTAAATAACAAATTTGCCCAAATAAGCGAGCGTGTCATCGTGGATGTAGATAGGTTATTTTTGTGTGAAATGAGTCTGAAATTAAACAAGCAAATAATTCAAACTGATGAGGGTTTTTAAGTGAATTACTGAAATGTTGTGATTATTTCACGACATCTTGTTCTATATTCTAAACGTCATGACCATTAAGAAAAACTTGTTCAACAGTAACAAAATTATGATCTGTTATAAAAGTTTCAGTGTAAAAATCTTTTAAAGGAAAACTGTGTTAATGGCCAATGTTGTGGTGGTTTAAACCTAAATAAGTATCCAATGGTCAAACTTTTTTGATAATTAAAAGACTTATTGAATGTTCAGATAATTAAGGAAAAATTTAAAGATGATGAAAATTGTGTTACAATAAAAAGTTGCTCAATGATTATAATTAGTTCCTCCAAAGAAAAAATTGCTGTCACTTGTCACAATATTATAACCATAAACTTGGTTTTATCTCCTACTCACCCACAACTGTTGCAGTTGAAGTGGTAGGGGTGATATGGCTCACCCTTGAACTTGATGTGGCCTTCCTCAATCAGCGAACTGCAATAGAGAAATCTGAATTTTAGTCAATCCTTTACTTGGCAATCAACATTAAACCTATATTTTTAGAATTAAAATATGTATTTACAAATAATAATATCTATATAGCTGAGTGATTCAAAGCTGCTGAAATTTTTTTCAGCTCACCTGTATAAATGACTACCTGGCTACAGACAGTAGTGAGCAAATAGTCTTCGTGCATCAGACATGGGGTCAATTCCAAAAAAATCTATTCCAATTCTGCCTTGCAAATATCAATTCCAAATTATCAATTCCCATTCCAATTCCAAATTGTCAATTCTAATTCCAACTTTTTAAATTCTAGGCTAATGAAAAATTCAAATCCAATTCTTTTAACAGAGTTTTATTTGTACTTGAAATCATGTGTGTACAATCATATTTAATGAGACATGATTAACAAATTAACTACTGTTCATTCAACGCATATATATATATATATATATATATATATATTATATATATATATTATATATATGTATATATATCTATATGTCAGGTTTGCTATAAAAAACTTAAAAAATGGCATTCAGCCATTTGATATGTACTTTCTGCTGCAACACCTCTCCAGGATTTTTGCTAACCAGACATTTTGGACAGCCCTGGACAGTGGGGTCGTTAATCTGAGTTTTGAACAGTTTCCCCGTTTATTAGGTATATCAGTTATAGTACCATTGATACTTCATCAAATTTACTGTTAACTTTGAGTTTTCAACATCCTAATCACCAACATGTGTTCTCCATGGGGAAATACACTTTGTCCACTGAGAAAGAAAATGAGATATGGCCTGAATGGTCTGACTTTGGTGGTTTTACTGTTTTACTGTCTGTTACAGTAACTTAGCATTTGTTTTTGATGCAAATGCTTGATTATATTGTTCTTGTTCACAATGTTTCAATAACAGAGTAGACAGTGTCTATGCTATAATGTTGACAGCTTCCTGTCTGTTGCCAGATTCAGGGTGACATACTAATAGCAGACAAATTTTAATAGTAAATTTAAGGGGTAAAAATTAACAGTATCAGGTTAATAATTCCAAAGAAATTAATTCCCATTCCAACTGACTTTCGAAAATCAATTCCAATTCCAGAATTGGAGTGGAGGGTCAATTTCAATTCCACAATGGAATTGACCCCCATGTCTGGCAGTAGTTGCAGCATGGCTGCATGCTTCCGAGAGAAGTTGAGTTGGTGTTGGAATGGGTCTTCCAGGGGGTGATGTGTAAAGTGCTTTGAACAGTCACAAGGACTGGATACTGTGAAAAAGGTACGTTCTTATATAGCATAGTATCCAGTCCTTAGGACTGCTCAAGGTACTTTACGCTTCACCCCATGGCAGACCTGTTCATTCCAAAGCCTTCTCGACTTCTCTGGGAAGCATTCAGCCACCCTGCAATTACTGCATGAAGACTATTTGTTCACATATCCACCTGTCTGTAACCACATTCATACAGCTGAATGAATTGTGGCAATGTAGTGTGAACGAAACTGCTTTTTTCACATAATTTCAAAACGGCAGCAAAACCGGGTTCTGTCTCTTGAGAGTCTGGCCTTCTAACCGCTACACGCCCCACACACTGTGCTATATAAGAACTTATCTTGTTCATAACCATCAGGCTAGAATCATAACTGAATAAATAAATGCTCCATGTACTACTCACTGGCACTTATGACAGATGTACTACTCACTGGCACTTATGACAGATGTACTACTCACTGGCACTTATGACAGATGTACTACTCACTGGCACTTATGACAGATGTACTACTCACTGGCACTTATGACAGATGTACTACTCACTGGCACTTATGACAGATGTACTACTCACTGGCACTTATGACAGATGTACTACTCACTGGCACTTATGACAGATGTACTACTCACTGGCACTTATGACAGATGTACTTGTTGATGCCTCGCGCCTTCTCCTTCGCATTGCACTCGTGACACAACGCCCTGATAACACAACACACTTGTGACACAATGCCCTGACAACACAACACACTCCATTCACACAGTTCTATAGATACATCAAAACATGTTCCTATTAGTAAGTAATATGTGCTGTGTGTGAACAGCAAGTAATATGTGTAGTATGTGAACAGTAAGTAATATGTGTGGCATGTGAATAGTAAGTAATGTGTGTAGTGTGTAAAGAGTAATATGTGTAGTGTGTGAATAGAAAGTAATGTGTATATTGTGTGAATAGTAAGTAATGCGTGTACTGCCGTGTAGTGTGTGTATAGTAAGTAATACGAGTACTGCTGTGTAGTGTGTGAACAGTAAGTATGTGTGTTGTGTGAATGGTAAGCAATATGTGTAGTGTGTGAACAGTAAGTAATATGTGAATAGTAAGTAATGCGTGTAGTGTATGAATGGTAAGTAATGTGTGTAGTGTGTGAATAGTAAGTAATGTGTGCAGTGTGTGAATAGTAAGTAATGATGTGGTAGTATGTAATATGTGTGGTGGGTAACAAAAGACTGTGTACTTCTATTTTAAAGTCAACAAAAGAAATGACTTTGATTGTTAGATCGGGTAAATTACAAAACTATGTGTAGCCTTACATTATAGTACATACAGGCGGAACTACTTTTGTACTACGGCCAATTGCCAAAGTGCTGACGCAAATCGAATTTGATTCAATGCACATAGGCCGAAGTGCCACCTGGCGGCTAAAACAATGGAGCAGATGACGTGAAGAATATTGAACATTTTTCTGGCTATTTTGTGGCATTTTTATGTTTATTGTCTCCATTTTTTATAATAAATATTTTATGTATGTGGTCAAGATGGGGGTGGTAATTAATGCAACTTTTGGGGAATTGGGCGATAATGCTGGTATGGACAAATATGGCACTTGGTAAGTTGAGTACTCTGATTCTACTGTGGCACAGATGGTAAGATGTGTGTCAACTGACCTGCCAGCGTTCTTGATAAAGCCAGACTCAGCGAGTGGAGCCGTACACATCTCACACAGGAAGCAGTTTGGGTGCCAGCTGGCATGCATCGCCTTGATCACACGACCAATGATGAACTCACCTACAAGTACATTCATTCACAGCCTTGATCACACGACCAATGATGAACTTACCTACAAGTACATTCATTCACAGCCTTGATCACACGACCAATGATGAACTCACCAACAAGTACACATAGGTATGCTAAAAAAGACATAGAACACATACCGTATCAGACCTATTAAGCGTACATGCTCTAATTAGCATAACCCCCTTTCTAATCAGCAGGATCTATAATTATTCTAATTTGACTAATGTGGAACAAAGAAAAAGAAAAAATTTTGGCGTATGCTTATAAGAACAGATTTCTTTACATTTTTCCATGGCCCAATCTTTTTCCAAGCGTACTGTGCGCTTATTAGGTCAAATACGGTACTTTGTAGTAGTAGGTAAATATATGAGCGATGTAAGTTCTGCAGAGAGAGTGAGACGTACCACACTTGTTGCAGCAGGGGGCAAACAGAACGTTGAAGTCATGCTCACAGTACTTGCGTCCATCAAACTACAACAGTGACACACCAGGTGTCAGGCCTGTCAGTTGTGCAAATGTTTGAATTCAGGGATGTGCAAAAAATTCTGAGTATTTTTAGTATTGCAAAATATTTGTAATATTTGTTTTATTACGCAATACAGTATTGTGAGTATTTATAATACAAATCCAAAAGTATTGCAGTATAACGATGTTTGGTTAATATTTTTAATAGTTTCTACCATGGGCCTGCCTTTTGCCTTCAACACAAACACTGCCACAAAAGCAGCACAGAAAACCATATAAATAACCTTAGTCTACAACCTGACTGAGGCACTACAGGTTGTAGGTAACAGTTTGTGAGGCGTGGTAGCATAGTGATAAGAATATTGGACCCTCAATCGAGAGAACCTGGTTCTGAATCTTCTTACAGCCGTTTCGAAGCTTGGGCAATTTCGTTTATTCCACGTTGCTTCAGTTCACTCAGCTGTATAAATGAGCACCTGGCTACAGGCAGTGGTGGATATTGGAACGAATAGTCTTTGCGTAGTAATTGCAGCATGGCTGAAAGCTGCCCAGAGAATGAACAGGTCTGCTAGGGGTGCAGTGTCCAGTCACAAGGACTGGATACTGCGCTATACAAGAATGTTGTTTGTGCATCTATCAGATAATTAATTGTCTAAAGACCGACACACTACAAGTTGAAGGTCACTGGTAGTTTGTGCATCTATCAGACAACCACCGTATTCGACCTAATAAGCGAACAGTACGCTTGAAAATTGGGCCATGGAAAAATTTCAAGGAATCTGTTCTTATAAGCGTACACCAATATTGTTTCCTCTAGACAACTACTGGTGTCGTTTGGTGACTAGTGTAGAACAACTGAAAAGTAGTGCCAACTGTCTAACACCAGATGGCAACACTTTTCAGTTGTTCCACACTAGTCAAATTACAATAATTATGGATCCTGCTGATTAAAAAGGGGGTGTACGCTAATTAGGTCATGTATGCTTAATAGGTCGAATACGGTAATTTCATTGTCTTGCAAAGGAATCACACAAACTAAATTCCTAATTTCTCCTTTTGCAGTGGAATGATATTCATGTAATAAATCCCTAATCTGCCAAGTTGTCCACAGTGGATTGTAGACAGTTGACTTACTTCATAAAAGATGCCATCGGGGAAGGTCTGGAAGCATTGAGCACACCTACAGACAGAACAAGGGGTCAGCACTATATATTTCTCCACTGGTGGCAATGTTAAAATTTTTCAATGATGTACACAACACTACTTTTTGAATTCAACATACAACCTCCATCATGTCACCCAAACCAACCAGGTTCTGTCTACCTCCATCATGTCACCCAAACCAACCAGGTTCTGTCTACGTACAGGTTCTGTCTACCTCCATCATGTCACCCAAACCAACCAGGTTCTGTCTACGTACACAGGGGACTCTACCGTCCTTGACATGTTCATTTTCCACTAAACAGCCACAAGAAAATTAAGCTTCTGCACAGCATAAGTGTTATTGTCATTACATAGGCCAACTACCCTGGTCAAAAAGCATTTTGTAAGGGAACAGGGGGCTGCTGTCTCAAAATCACTGGCACTCAATTCGTATGCCATGAACCCTGAAGTGAAACAGTGATCTGTCCCCAGCTACAAATACTGATGTCAACTCCTCTGTATTTCTTGACCATCTCTTGATCCCAGCAAAATAGAAATACACCCAACCTCATCCTTTCCTCATCATCTATTTACTTCCCTCATCCTCCATTTACTTCCCCCATCCTTTATTTACTTCCCTCATCCTCTATTTACTCCCCCTTCCTCTATTTACTTCTAACATCCTCTATTTACTTCCCCCATCCTCTATTTACTTCCCTCATCCCCTATTTACTTCCCTCATCCCCTATTTACACCCCTCATCCCTTATTTACACCCCTCGTCCCCTATTTACTTCCCTCGTCCCCTATTTACTTCCCATCGTCCCCTATTTACTTCCCCTCCTCCACTTTCTCGCTCTGCCAATATTAATTAAAATGTATTAATTAGTTATAGAAGAAGTCAAGAATCAGTTCACATTTAAAATCTAAAAAATCAAGCACTGCTCTTGAGTTACAAATAAAAAATTTATTTACTAGGTATAGGTAATAAAATAAATAAAACTAAAAATTGTTGTGCGAATTGCTCCTAATATAATAGGCACATAAAAAATATTTGCAAGTATTTCATAACCATGATCAGTTTTGAAAAGGCATGTCTTCAGCATCGTCTTGCAGTGGTGATATACTCAGCCAACAAACCCGGTGAACAACATATTATAGTGAGACCACTGTATTGCTACGTGTGTACTTACACAAAGCAGTGGACGTGCCAGACTTGACCGCTAGAGTTGACCATCTCCTCGTCTTTTCCGAAGCCCGTCCCACAGCGGGCACAGGCATTGCCACCCAATACCATGTTGCCACTACAAGAAACAACAACTTTTAAAACACACTCATACTGCCAGGCATTGCCACCCAATAACATGTTGCCACTGCAGGAAACAACAACTTTTAAAACACACTCATACTGCCAGGCATTGCCACTCAATACCATGTTGCCACTGCAGGAAACAACAACATTTAAAACACTCGTATTGCAAGGCATTGCTACTCAATACCATGTTGCCACTGCAGGAAACAACAACATTTAAAACACGCATATTGCCAGGCACTGCCACTCAATACCATGTTGCCACTGCAGGAAACAACAACATCTAAAACACTTGTATTACCAGGCATTGCCACATGTTGCCACTGCAGGAAACAACAACATTTAAAACACTTGTAATGCCAGCCATTGCAAGTCAATACCATGTTGCCACTGCAGGAAACAACATTTAAAACTCTCGTTTTGCCATGCATTGACACCCAATACCATGTTGCCACTGCAGGAAACAACAACATTTAAAACTCTCGTTTTGCCAGGCATTGCCACCCAATACTATGTTGTCACTGCAAGAAACAACAATCGTATTATCAGAAGTTTGGTTTATGTGCATGCATGAATGCTTGCATGTGTGCGTGTGCGTATGTACATAACAGATGAATATATTTTCTATAATTTATATATGACTATGTGGAAGGTAGGAGACTGTCTGGATGTCCCCCTGTGGAGGACATCTTTTATGAGGACATTGTATCTGCGCAAAAAGGGAGGCATGTGAGTTTGCGTCTGCGTGCATGTATAAGGAAAAAGAAAAAACGGACAATAAAGTTTGTGAAACATTACTTGTTTGACCATCTACTACGGGGTCTGCAACCAACAAATACCAATCACAGATGTACCCATAGCAAATGACTTCATTTGTTAGTATAGCAACTGGGACAAAGTGCAGTTTCATCATTGTTCTTGTAGTATTAAACAATCCCGCCTTGTGAACTCAGTGTGCATGCGAGCATGTGTGTGCACAGGCATGTGTGTGTGCATGTGCAAAAGAAGAATGTGTGCAGCTTGATGTTTCGTGTTTCTCTGTATTGTCACGCTCCACTGCACACTGACAACAGACAGGTATGTACAGGTATGTACAGGTAAACAGACACCTGTTCTCTTCTACACGGTCTGTAGGATAATTATGACTGTTGACCTCCCACCTTTAATACTAAGGCACCTGTTACAAATAGGATTCATTGCATTCATACATCTCATGCATGTACAAAACATGAAATGTACTGGTGCAACTCCTAAGTTTGTCTTGCTTTACTTTAACAAGCATCAACACTTGAATACTATCAGTGAGTTTATAAAACCACAAGAAACTTGCAACTGAACACACACAAAATGTAGGAAATACCACAATACTAATGTGGCACCAGTATGCTGGTCGTGTTTGATGTATATCCCTTTGAATAGCCCAGTAAAAACTCCACTTGGCAGTCTGACAAAGACACCATTCAGTTTACTACTTTGTAACTACAATATCACACTGCAACCCAGTCAATGCAAACACTTCCCATCAAAGAGTTTATCACTGTGGAGACAGTAAGTCATCTCATATGGTGCAAGGGACATTAGACATGTGCCAAACGATGGCATGTTTATAAATGAAGCATGCACGTACACAGAGTCGTCTGAACACACATAATAATATATTATGCTGTTAAATTTATCCACAGCCAAACTGGTTGGTTACAAATTATTAACAGTAGTGAGTGGACACGCAACAGAAATGTCTCAGTCTGGGCAATTGGGGTAACTTTGATTGGTAACCCTGCCATGTTTGCTGGAACTCCATGCCCTTTGTCGGTCTAAGCGCTTCCTTAACGTCTCAGTCCTACGAGGCTACACATGCAATGGGATCTTTTACTTCCCCTGCCACAGGCACCAAGAAGAATAAAAAGTGCATTTTATGTCAATTAATCATGCAGATATATATATATATATATATATATATATATATATATACACACACACACACATGCACACCATGTTCGACCTAGTAAATATTCATGCCCTAATTAGCATACACCCCTTTTTTACTCAGCAGGATCCATAATTATTGTAATTTGACCAGTGTGGAACAACTGAAAAATTTCGCCATCTGGTGTTAAATAGTTGACACCACTTTTCAGTTGTTCTACAACTCACCAAATGATACCACTAGTGTTAAACAGTTAAATTATTGTCTAGAGAAACAGATTTTTGCTGTACTCTTATTAGGTCGAATACGGTAAATACAATTAAAAAATTTGAAAGAATGATCCAAGGAGGTTTGTGCTTAGACGCGGAAGATCACTATCGTACACGCCAAGTAAAACACCAACGTAACCAAGATAGACAGGATCTAGACTAGAGACTGTTGACTCCAGAGTCAGCTACGTCATGTCATCACTGTTATAGTTGCCTGCTCAGTGCCTCACACGCCCGACCAAGAAGTAGCCCCAGTCACAACCATCTGCCAGCGCAGAGGCGGGATCTACAGCTTTCAGTGTCTCAACCAAAACACACATATTTCCAACATCCTTCTCATATGCCATATATGTGACTTGTACTCAATATTAATAAAATAATAAACAGACACGGTCATGTGACAGGGTGTAAGCTTGTAACAATATCCCTGAGCTTAGTTTGTTATCAAATTCCCAGGATTGTCTCTACACTTTGAGATCACATGTTGAAGGTTAGTCTCTACACTTTGTGATCTCATCTGAGCGTTAGTCGCTACACTTTGTGATCTCATCCGAGGGTTATTGTCTACACCTTGTGATCATGCTTCGAAGGTTAGTCTCTACACTTTGTGATCACATTTGAGGGTTAGTCTCTACACTTTGTGATCTCATCCGAGGGTTAGTCGCTACACTTTGTGATCTCATCCGAGGGTTAGTCGCTACACTTTGTGATCTCATCTGTGGGTTATTGTCTACACCTTGCGATCATGCTTCCAAGATTAGTCTTTACACTTTGTGATCACGTTTGAGGGTTAGTCTCTACATTTTGTGATCACATTCGAGAGTTAATCTCTACACTTTGTGATCCGAGGGTTAGTGATCACATCTCTAGGGTTAGTCTCTACACTCAGTCACCTTTCTGTCTCCTGGATAACAGGCTGTTGATGTTGTAGACGGCGCTGGAGAAGTGGGTTGTTTCGGTGTGCACTCACGGAACCGAGTCTAACGATAGGTGGCGACACCATGTGGCTGGAGTGCATCGACCAATCGCCCTCCCCATGTCTGTACTGGTTCGCCATAATACGACTGCACTCTAACACACTTATCACTTGGTGTGACAAATAGTCTTCTATGTTAAATTCACAACAGTCCACGGTTCACAAAATTCACTACGTGTGTCTGACGGATTAAAGTATGCCACAATCCACGTTGATCCACTGTAATCCAATATGTGAAGACAATCCACTCATGATAAAAACTGTTATCCCAAACCTGTGTGGATGACCCGATAGGGAGAAGATCCCTTACACCTGTGTCCAGCTGTGTCAACAGGTGGGACAGAGTGACCTGGAGTCAACCAAGAGTGCCATACCTGGCAGCACACAACAGTGACTGAATGATAAACATCAGAGTCTGTCAGGCCCAGCCAGTGAACATGATCTCAGCCATTCAACTTCAATCTAAGTCTGATAGGGCCTTATCTGTGTCTAGCAGGCCAATCTAGCATGAATAACTGCTTATCTGGGTCAGGAACACACAGTGGACATTATGAGTCTACAAACTGTAATTGCAACCAGATGACAGTCATGTAATGCTACAACACTCACAAGTGGCCTATTGGGGGACTCTTGACAGACCAAGGGTTCACTACTACCGGTAGCAGGCCCTTCAGCAGTGGGTTATAAATGTAATCATACATCACATATACCCCCACGGATACACACACACCCCCACACACTGACCGACTAACTGTCAGGCCAACCGACCGAAGCATACTATTATAACATACCATTGACTGGTTACCTAATTCAAACACATTCTGTGTGCCAAGCCTACATGATCTACGTTCACTGATCACTGTAGAGTAAACATGACAACATTCACTGAATGAGATTATCAGATCAGGCACCTTAAGTAGCACTTTAGCTGTGTACAAATCTGATGCGGTCAAGACACCAAGGAAGTAGTCATGCGAAAGTGTTGACCGTGCCATGACAAAGAAATAATGTTGTAGTAGGAGGGATAAATGGTGAAGACTGCCACAGCTAAGGCCACCACTTACTGAGATACAAATCATAGCTTAGGCATGGAACTGGACAAGAATGTAGGACAAAATCCCCCCCAGACACAATCCCTCCAGACAAAAGTCCCCCGGACATAATCCCCCACCAAAATGACAAATAGGACAAAATTCCCCCACCCCAACCATCATCTTCATACACGTTGATTTTACTTATTTCTTATTATGTTTTTATAATGTTAAACAATGAACTAAAATTTTTATTGTTTAATTTATTCTGTTTTGCCTTATAATTCTTGATTGGACCAGAGTTAGGATTAGGAAACAAAAAGCCAATAAACCGTTCATGTAGTACATATACCCATAATCTATTCACCATAACCAATATACTTTCTTGACCCCACACTGTCTGTCTAGGTGGCTTTAGAAGCCATGCCAGTAATACACATCTCTGTATGTAAAAACCTTTGTAGCATCAATCATCGACATGGAGGTCATAGAGATTAACAAAGGTGGAAATAAATTGTGCTATAATGGGTACATTTACACAAAAATGTTCAGAAGAAGAATCGTATTCAGTGGGAATGTGATGACATTACCACACATTCATAAAGATATATAACTAAATATTGACAAGTCCAAAATTAATAAAGATTATTACTAATACTAGATATTTTACTTTTTAGTTATCTGGGAAGGGTGGATTTTGTCTTACTTGTCATTTAAGTAGGGGTATTATGTCCAGAGGGGATTTTTGTCTGGGGGAATTTTGTCCATACAGCGTAGGACAAGCCCTCTGGACACAACCCCCTTGACAAAATCTGCCCAGCAATTTGGGTGTGGGGTTTTTGTCCAGGATGGATTTATCCACACAGCACCACACTGTTATTGTAATTACTGGTAGTCATTGTGACAGTTCAAAATGAATTTGTGAAAGCTAATTTTTTTTACATAAAGAGCAGTTTAAATCTTTGTCAAGAATGACAAAAATTAAATGGCAGAATGTGAGTGAAGCACTTGATTTAAATATGATACTGTAGGTTTTGGAACTATTACATGCTCACATTAATTGCATCCCTTTAACCTTAATAAAATGTTTTGTTTTGCTTGTACATACAGAGAGGTAAAAAATGGCTCAATTTGACTATGAGTAATGTATATTGGTGTCACAATAGCAAATAACAATCAAATTTGGCGAAAGTATTACAACTGTGTCTTACTGTTTATTTTGGAGAAAAAAAGCCCTGACAATTTTACACTTACAGGGTGGCGACTATGTTTGGACAAGAAATAAATACTTGCACCCACTTGCCAAGTCACTCAATATTATCAAGAATATTGCCAGTGAAAAAAAAAACAATTTAATATGGTTAAAGGGGCACAGTTAACGTGAGGCAGCTGTAGGATAAGATAGGACTTTGACCTTACATCTGTCCTACCAGGGATATGTATGGTCCACATACTGGATATTTTATAGCCAGCTTCGTTCAGTAGATCATAAGCTTTCAATTGATACCAACCATGATGCCAGTGTCAAAACTTAAAATTTGACTTTCACCCAAAAATTACACTTTTCTTAATGAGATCAAGATGTGTTTATCATTTGTGATATTATGGCTAATAGTTGTTGTCAAGATTTCATGTTGTCACAATGACTGGACGATGAAATTCATGATTGGAAGTGATTCCAACCCAACAGCCATCAGTCTATAATAGTTCTCACGCATCTAGCCTCATTGTGACAATTGCACACAGGGGAAACATGGGGACTTTTGACATGTTGTTCACTATGACATTTTGCAACTATCCTGAACAAATTTGCTTTGTACTATTTATTTCCATCTTGGGTCCATTTTTGACCTAATGCTCCGGGACTATATATGCGGAGCCCATTGTAAATGGCTTCTTAGACCATTGAAATCAAACCACATTTCATCATCATGTTTCCCTGCCTACAGGACGTAGCTTATCTAATGTGGGTATTGTCTGGCAGAAACAAGAAACCAAAACGATTTTTTGTTTGTTGTTTGTCACAGCACACATGGCTGTGGTATGTAATGTCACTGCAGACTTGTCTAGGAAGGCCTCACGGCAATGTAAGTGTATCAGCAATGACATTTCTGTCATTCTACTCCTAAATTGAGCTACCGGTAGCTGAAAACAAATGTTACTACCAAGTGCTGGACCACATACAGTGAGCACATTTGAAGGACTACCAAGTGCTGGACCACATACAGTGAGCACATTTGAAGGAGGACTACCAAATTTTTCAAGGGCTAGTGTGATGGATTTTGTTGCTTTTGCAACATAAGAAAAAAGTATGTTACTGGGAAGTCTGAGTGAAGTAAAAGATAAAGAAGACCAACTGTGAGAAGATAGGAATATATATGGCTGTTGCCATAGCAATGGACCCGTATATTCAGTTAGAAAACGTTTTTTGTCCAACAAGACATTGATCCAATCAGGGACAGCTATAGCAAGTCATCAGCAGTAACTGATCCCAAATTATGTTTTTCCCTTTGGTTATTGGTAGTTGTCAATAAACTGTAATGCCTTTTTGACTTGTAATTTAAGTTGTAAATAATAAACAGTTCCAAGTCAGAATAACATGCAGAAAACAAAAATTAGTCATGCTAGACAGTCTGTACATATATTCATACCTTATGAAAACAGTAACACTTTGAATAATGTTAAGATGATGACATTGCTATGCCCTAATAAATGCAAGTCTGACAGGCGTTGAACCATATCTGAAGATTGATCTGTTTTCTAGTATTGCTGTAGAAACCAGAATGACATAAGTTCAAGTCCGACATAGGAAACTACAAAAAGCCATCTACAAAAAACTTTTCTAGACATATTCCTATGTTGAACACATCATAAGGCAGTATCAGACCTAGACAAGAGTGATGTCACATGTGACCTAGATAATAGGTCATGTCACATACAACCCAGATAAGATGTGATGGCACATGCGACCTAGATTACATTGAGGTCACAGGTGACCTAGATAAGATGTGATGCCACAGGCGACCTAGATAAGATGTGATGTCACATGTGACATAGATAAGATGAAATGCCACATTGACCTAGATAAGATATGATGCCACATTTGACTTAGATAAGATCATTAAGACATGATGTAACATGCAACCTAGATAAGGCAAGTCACCTGATTTCGGTGTCACTGATGTCAACTCCTTGGTGAGCCCTGCGTTGGAAGAGGGGACTCTCTGTGTAACTGTTCAGAGACTGAAGTCTAAAGCCACCCTGTCTCGAGGTCGAGCATTGCTGCGCCTCACGCTTGGGTGTTGAAGTTACTAGACTCATGGCTACATCCAAACAACTGTTAGGGCAAGTCACCAGAAAGTAGCATCAGGAAGACCTTTCATCTGATACACTATAACCGCTGTCATTCCACAGCTGTTGTGCTGAGCCAGTCTAAGTAAGTCAGCCACCCTATGACGCCTGTCAATACACTGCCCGCTAGTGGGTCTAGGACAGTGTCAACACACACCCCATCAGGTCACACCTGTCACCAATGACAGACGACACATGTGCCAGGCATAGCTAACAACAGTCAGTGGGGGTTTGTTTGCAATTGGTCAATAAAAAACAACCCAGCCACTTCACTGTGGGGCTGAATGGGGTTGGGGGTATCAATTTACATAAGTGATTAAGGGTGCCACAGACTGTCAAGACAGCCTATAGATAACTTTCCAGCAGGAGAGATAATGTCAGTCAAGTTCCCCAGATGGCGCAGCTAGTGGCCAGTGCTGCCATCTGGTACACTAGGGTTAGTACATTTTGTGCAACGTGGAGCAGATCAAGATTTTCTTTCTGCGTTCATGATAGATGGATAAAGTGCTAGTAATATACAGACAATACCCCTTTTCAAGGATTCTTTGCATCCTAAAAAAAATAGTTAAGAACAGGAAAAGGGGAAGATAACACTTATGGTGCATGAAGGCTTAAAAATCTATGATGTCTGTGAAGCCCATACAGTGTGATGTCTGTGAAGCCCATACAGTGTGATGCCTGTGAAGCCCATACAGTGCGCTGCTTCGGCATTTTGCAAAATTTTGTTTTTTGTTGTTGTAAATTTTGATTGTATCTGGACATAATCCCACACGACTAAATGCCTAGAGACAAAATAAAAAACAAAATTCCAAAGGATAAAATTTGACAATGTTAAAAGTAGACAAAATCCTACCGTATATACTTTTTCTTTTTTCATTAGCATGTCATCATATTGCAGAAAAACAGCTTCTTTTATGTTCTCTTGTTCGGAAGTAATTGATGAATCTAACTGACGTGTTGTGTGGTTGGGAGTAGGACTTGACTTGCCAACAGTATGAATTTTAATAATAATAACAATGTTTATTTTCCAACACAGGAATACAGAACATGTCTATGGTAAATACAAACATTGAATGATGTTAGAAATAGGTAGATACATGAGAAATATGGCAGCTCTAGGTGGTAGTATTCACGGTTAGATCTGAACCAGTACTGCAACTGTATGATCACCAAAGGATGCATGAGAGAAAGCCCTGATGAGACAAAGGAAAGGCTGAATAAGCTTTCAACGTCAAAGGCAATGGAAATGCTAGGAACATTGTTGACCCCAAACCACTGCATTGCAGTATACGGATTATGGAGGCAAGTTATATACAACCACTGTCTTTCTTTTCTGCCAAATTTCATTTCGACGAAACTGAAATTTATTTTAAAACTGATTTCATAAAAATTAAATAACACATTTGCACAAGACTTTGTAAGCACATGCTGTATTCTATTCGAATAGGTCCAACTATTTATTAAATGATGCTGAAACGAGATAGGCAAAAATTCTAACTGCAGAGGCAGTTCTTAGACAAAATTCAAGTTGGGAAATGTTGGTTATAGCTGAATGCGAGACCAGGTTGTGCCGGGAATGCTGGGCTGGACATGCTGGAATAGAAAGGCCTGTCTAGAGGGGTCAACACTAACAAGGCATTGACAGCAACACTGACATCAACCTAGTTCTCCAGCTGATAACAACTCTGCAATACTCACTGACTGCCAGATTCCTGGGGAACAGTTCGTCCCTCAGCCATTCCACAGTATATGCAAGACTGTGTGGTCAGCACATACAACCAGTGACCAGTAGTGGACACTGGTAATGACCATTGACCACCATCAATCACCATCCGTAGGCAATCAGAAAGCAGCCTTTGGCAGGTATACTGTGTGGGGAATACTCATCAGTATTGCTGCTATTGTAGAGCACTCAAACCAACACATTTACTCTAAGCTGAAAGAATCGGACTTGGTGGTTCGATTGTCTTGTTGTTCACCTGCCTGGTGATTAGTAGGTGCATGGTTTGAACCCAAGGCTAATGGTTCATCCTGAGCTGTTGGTATTTGAAACACCAAAATCCCACCAAGAATCACTGAATTAAAACGCCCAAAATCTGTTAAAGAAGCCATTATGAAACTTCCAAGTTCCACTCACAGCCATTCATATTAACCATCTCAAAGCAATAACCACATAGTAGACACATTCACCAACCATGGAAACTAACTCTGGGTAACCTTAGTCTACTACTGGGTTACCCTAGTCTACTACTGGTTTACCAGGGGTAGAACTACCCACTAGTCCGTACACTAGTAAAGATTACGGTGGACAAGTAAACCTGCCTACCAACTAGTCCGGCTGTCTAGTAAAAATCAGCATGTTGCGTGGTGCCACCAACCATACAATTGACGAACTAATTCTTCACCTAATGCGAGTCGACAGTGCAACAGCGTTTTTGATTGGTTGTTGTGTGACATAGAATTCTGAAAAGACAGTTTTGTTTGGTTTAGCGTATTTGGTAGAGGGGTACGGCTAATGACTGCAATTGGCGGCCATTTTCAAATGCATGGTTTTCAAATACATTTACATCTACATTATTTACTTAGTCTATGTTTACGCACGATGCATCGTTACTTAACTGGGATTTTCTCCACATCTTACCGGTCTAGAACGGTGCACTTCCACAATACTGATCAACCAAATGAAGACCAGTGCATTAACAACTAACTAAATGTACGGAAAATGATTAAACACTGGTTTCCTAGCAAAGTTAGAACTTGATCACAAGTTTCTCAACCAAGCTTTAAAAGGTAACCTTTTGATTTCAGTTTCATCTTGTGCAATAACAATGTGATCCGGGCTGCTAGCACCAGCCTGGCAGCCGATAATTTAGCAGTTAGGCCGGTTGCGTCCATCAGGTTGCCTGCCCATTTGGTTGGTGGTTTTTTCAACCCATAATTTTGACTACTTTTTTCTTTTATCAATGACAAATTTTTCAATAAATCTCATCCTGACTTATGATGTAGCGACTGAACCGCTCCATCGATGACCGGGTTGGAAATGTCTTTGTCCAAGGGCTTGTAAAATATTGATCAGGCTAGTAGATTTTGAAACTTACCAGCCTGACAGGTATACAAATATGTAAGTTTTCACTCCTGAAAATGATTTCAGATGTGGGACAAAATTGCTGAATTATGTTACATACACCCATTCTACTTTTTTAAAACTTCACTTGGTCCTTGTACACTCCTGATCTCCAGCGTTGTCAGTACACTCCTGATCTCCAGCGTTGTCAGTACACTCCTGATCTCCAGCATTGTCAGTACACTCCTGATCTCCAGCGGTGTCAACACAAATTGTCAAGGTAATTAATTTCAGTGCTAAGCTTTCATAGTTCCTGAATCAATTCAGTTGCTAAATTTGATGGTGTCATTTGACTAAAG
The DNA here is from genome assembly GCA_033239005.1 of Lamellibrachia satsuma. Taxonomy (NCBI): domain Eukaryota; kingdom Metazoa; phylum Annelida; class Polychaeta; order Sabellida; family Siboglinidae; genus Lamellibrachia; species Lamellibrachia satsuma. The sequence continues at coordinate 1,014,085 of BSQZ01000069.1, read as the reverse complement.
CTCAAAAAGTTACTGTAAACTTCTCAATCAGCCTGTTTGATTGCGACATTCTAGAAAGTTATTGACTGGAAAGGAAAATGTGACTACAAATCATTGTTTTACTATGAAGTAACATTGTAGGCCACAATAAGAGATCAAAATATCAATCATTGTTCATGAAGTTATGTAGACAGTGATTCTTTAGTGGCAGAGTAATAGATGTTTGGAATTATTTGCCTGAATAGACCATACATAAGAACTTTTCTCAGTTATAAATGAAACTGCGCGGATACTCGTATCTAGATTTTCATTGCTGAATGCACGCTGTGTGGACGGCAATACTGCTGTTGCCACCACTTTGCAGATTAATATACAACACACATATACTTGTGCGTTTACCTGCAAGGTGTGCGCCACGTTGCCATCATTTGTGGTGGCTTTCACAGGACATTACTAGTACATGTTTTTATTTTTTATCGCATGCTCGCTGTTGGTGAAGCTTGCGAATTTGAATTTACAGTGCCAATTCAGCACAGTGCAAGAACATCCTGCAATGTCTACCTAGCCCCTCTCAAAGAACTGAATGGTGACCAGCCAACATTTGTCTGGAATAGCTGGTGGCTCCCCTGGTGCATTATATAACACTTACATAAAGGTGAAATCACAACATGCAAATCGTTTGCTGTGCGATGAAACAATTGCATTTGAAGTTATTCAAATGACAGATCAGCTGATTTTTTGCGTTCCAATTTATGTTTAATATCAGTAAGTGTTACTGTTGGCATGCTGATACTAATTCATTCCAACTCTCTAATTTGAAGCACAAGTTGTACTTCCTTCAACAAACAATCTCGCAAAAAAGTTTATACACGCATGTGCCATCTAGCGACCAAAAACATTAAATTCTGGGTAACGATTATTACAAAAACTGCAAACTAACAAGCTATCTGTCTTGTACATTCTTGTCATGTGTCGACTAAGTGTCTGTTTGTTAGAAGTGTTGTCTGGCGTGGAGTTGCACGAACATGACATCAGATAAATCGCTCGCCTAAATATGCCAAATTAATTTAGGCGAGTGATTTGTTACTTGTTGCTTTTTACTGTGTGGTGGTGCAACTAATTCCCATTCGGATTCTGTTGTTGTCGCCATGAAATTCTAATTGGTACTTGTTGGCGCTATGACTTTTGTACATTGAAATAAATGTTTACTCAAGTAAACCCCATACATTACAATTGGTAAAACAGTTTTGACTTGCAACATGTCACCAATCACCGTAGGCATAACCTAGGCAAGGCCAGTGCCGTTTGCTGTGCTCGTGACAGTGGCCATGACAGGGCACTGATTTTGTGTGCGACTTCACTTGGGCAGTTTGATAATTGCAATTGAAATTCACAAATAAGCCATGTATAAGAATCAGATGGATAGTCATAAATGCAGCTTACCCGTAGTAGGCAACACCAACATAAATTGGTGTGAAATGGCATGCTTCCACTGCATCTTAATGCCAAACTCACAACTAGAAGCGCAAAAATATGAATTTGTCATCCGCACATGAAACAGTGAATCAATGTTAAGTGGTACCGGAGATGTTCGTCGTGAATATATGTGTTCAGAGCATTTCAAAAACGAAGTGGAACAATTATTACAATTATAATTTTTAATATTTAATCAACTTTTACACTCCGTGTCAATTCATATGCGAGTTCGGTAGCTCAGATCCAGGTTATTATTTTCGATTCCCATTACAGCGTAGTCGGTCAATCAGATCGTAGCAAAATATTGTTGATCCCTTAACTATTCCATAACTGTACATTGTACATGTATCAGTATACATGTATTTTATTCAGTTCAACCTACAACAATATGTGACATTTAAACTTAATACACATCGATGCTAGTCCACTCATTCAATAACTTTTTCATAAATCACGCAGCCAGCACATTATGACATCGATGGCGTTCTTGCAACCTTGGTGCGACAGGCTGCGATCGCCATCTCCGGTGTCGATGATGGATGATATGTGAACTCCGAATATTGAAGCCCGAACACTGCGTTATAAAGAGGGTAAACTTTCCTAGTGAATCTAATACTCAAGAAACTCCTTGTCAAGACGAACATTTGCAGGCAGCGAGCGATTTTAGCAATTGGCGCGAGCAATAAATCGCTTCCTAGATTATTGATTTGCGCGAGCGATAGGGAGAGAGAGCGATCACTCGCCTCAAACGTGATGCCATGTGACATGCATGTAGTTTGTGCATCCATCCGCCCATGACAGTTTGCAGGAATTTTTAGAATCCCAGGTATTCACACTCACACACTGTGCATCTATTGGGATCTATATGAGAGGCAAGGTAGTGTAGTGGTTAGCATATTCACTTTACATGAAAGAGTTCTGAGTTCAAGATGCGGACCGGCCACGAGTATATTTGGTGTAAAAATCTGGCTCTCAATATTGGAGACTGTATCTCTCGTGACTCGGATGATCACATTAATATCGGTCCTGTCTCATTTAATTGGGGATACAAAAGAACCATTGAAGACGACATGCATCCTGGCAGTGACCACCCTCAATGCCAGCATATAGGTCAGCTTGGTGATACTGTTCTGAAAAATGCTGACTAGTTTAGTTGAATGAGACATCGAAACATCATACAACTGTAGTAACCACAACATACATACTAGTCAGTTTGCAGAATGTTGCCAAGTGCTGGAAACAACTCGAACTGTACGGTAAGTCATACTCATATCTGCTAACACATTTAAAACACCATATATCAAGATTGGTCTTCTTCTTCCAATACAGCTCTTGACTCTGTGTTAGTGTCAAATGAAACGGCAAAATGTGCCTACAGTGTAATTGTCTAGCTGGGGTACATGTACGAAGACATTTCTACTTGATTTCAGTCAGCCATCCTTTCATCAATTAATAAATTAATTCCAACGTGGATTTTATTGCTTCCTGCCTTGTCTTTGCCAGTTGCAGTCTTGACTTAATTGCAATTTTATTGTTTTGTTTAGCGTTAATACCCCGAAATACCACGTCTATACATATGCCTGAATTGTGTATCATTATAACCAATTAACTATGCATGCATCTATATAATCAGAGGTATTTAACTTCATCGTTGCCAAGTTGTGATCACTATCTCGGTATTCTGGTAGCTAAAAATAGCACAGCTGTCGCTGATGCCGGTCGCTGTCATCCGGTTACTCACTCAGTCACTGCCAGAAAGTAAATGTTTAGAAACCTCAACGCAGTGAACAAAACCACAAATTAACATAAACAACGCAACCACTTTAATGCATATTCAACGAACCTATAAAATAACTAAATCCGTACCTCCCAGTCATGCAGAATCGTGCGTTTTAAACACGATGGACGAACTTCTGCCTCAACTTCCAAACTTGGTCAGCCTCTTCATCCAAGTTCGACAGCCTCGCATTTGTTTTGGCGAGAAAACATTACATTTCAAAAATAATTTTAAGACACGTTGTGTACCTACTGCAGAGGTATCATTTATGTCTGAATATGTCTCTATGATATTACCATTATTATGTAAAACGTATTTGCATACACAAATGAACTGGTAATATATTATAGCCAATCACATACGAACATTGTCTTAACTGCGGACGTGTGGGTGGCTACTGGGGAGACACGGGTTAGGATGACTGGAGTGAAAATATCAAAAATGAATTACAACAAATCTGTAAAGATGACAGCGTTTTTGATGATGATGTTTTGGTTTGGTTCTTCAAATGCACAAGGCGACGAAAAATTGCAAAATACGGACAAAAATCAGGAGATCAAAGTAAAAAAGAATCATCTAATAGACAGCGTGAACATGTTGATGTTTATTTCCTTGTTAGTGCTCAACGTTTTGACGATCTGGCTTTTTAAGCACAGACGATTTCGTTTCATACACGAAACGGGCCTGGGAATCATCTACGGTATGTACGATTTGACTGCTATGCGTTTTGTGATTATTATTATTTACGTATAATTGTTTGCATGTCCACGAATAGCTTGTGTTTTGTCTTGAATGTATAATAGTAGTAATAATAATTATTAATATGCAATACTGAACGGACGGATGTCGGATGTGTAAGTCCAGTGTGTTTGTGTTAATATTATCAAGTTTTTGCATATCTAAATGTTTCCAGTGCTTTCCATTCAACAACAGTGATTTGGTTGCATGTTTAACATGACATGACATATAACATTGTTACATGTCACGTGATGTAACTGTCAGGTCAGAGGTTGCACTGTGGTGTGTTTTCACTGAGACTTCTGTCTGTACACAGGCTGCCTTGAGCCTATTCACACAGCATTGAAACATGTAATCAACTATTTTTCTGGAAGCTATGCGTGCTTAGGGTTAGGGTTATGGTACTGTATTGTGAAGCAGGTCTTTGATCCATGCTCTGGTGTTGCAACCAGGAAAGTTATAATATTATGATTTATCATCAACTAGACCCTTGTACGGTGGTGTCAATTTGGCATTTACCACATCTTAGAACTACACGCACGCAAACACACACACAAACACACACACCACACAATTGAATGACAATCACTTTTTTCACCGAAGCATAATCTTGAAACTCTGTTTATGCAACACTGGACTAAACACATAGAAAGGAGGCAGGCTGTTGGTCCTAGCTGCGTTGCATTCACCGGATGTCCTGAACCACAATACTGGGTCACTGACTTTGCTCATGATAATTCATGTAAATAATATATACTTTATACATGCGCCTTTAAGAAGGTTTTAACATTATGCTTTATCATCAACTAGACCCTTGTATGGTGGATTGATATTCCCCTGGAGCATCATCCCCACCTCCCACTTCGCCTACTGATGTATTTCTCATTTTACCTACTCTCTATTAAGATATGCTATCCCACTTTGCATACTCTATGTCTCAGAACTACACGCACATGCCAACGCACACGCATACGCACACTGCCACCACAGCCACCACCACCACCACCTTGGGTGTGGACACTGCATCAACAATGCTGAAACAACATTACACAAGGAGATCAGATGTGAGTGAGTAGTTTGTCATTTGAAGCATCTTGGGCTTAGTAAAGGTCTCAGGGCCAGTAAAAATGCAAATGGACAGGATGACTTTCAGGTTTCGTCATAATGCAATCAGGTTTATAGCAGAGAGGAATACAAATGTCAAAGCAACATATTGCTGTCTCAGTTTCCTAAATGTATATGAAACATTTTGAAGATGTATTATTTAATAAGTGATGAAAGTGCTCATCCAATTATCGTATTTGACCCAATAGTAATAAGCATACAGTATGCTAGAACAAAATTGGGCCATGGAGAAATGTCAAGGAATCTGTTCTTATAAGCGTTCACCAATTTTTTTTCTCTTGACAATAAGGTAACTGTTTAGCACTAATAGTGTCATTTGGTGACTAATGTAGCAAAATACTGACACTTTTCAGTTGTTCCACACTACTCAAATTACAATAATTATGGAAACTGCTGATTAATAAGGGGTGTATGCTAATTAGGGCATGTACACTTAATAGGTTGAATATGGTATATATATATATATATATATATATATATATATATATATATATATATATATATATATATATTATAATGAGTTATGACACACTCTCCTCACTATTGCTCTATAGCTGTCATCTGGCTTAATTATTACCTATACACCCAACATGCAGTCTAGCCTACAAGTAACTGCCAACCAGTCCACAGTGATCAGCTATGGTAGGTACACCTAGCTTTGTCTGCAACATTGATTGATGCATGCAAGCATTCTCAGAAAAGATTATTACATCTAATTATATTTCTCCGAAATCTTCTGCAAAATCTTAATGGCATCATCTTGTTCACTGTTGGTTTCATTAGTTCACATAGGCTGAAGAGCAAATAGTGTTTGGTATTACTTCAAACCACCACCTCTTCAATATGTAGTGTGGGACTTCAGATAACACAAATATTGCCAACTGAATGACTGCCACTTTTTTCACCAAAGCATAATCTTGAAACTCTAGTTATGCAACACTGGATTGAACACATAGAAAGGAGGCAGGCTATAGGCTGTTTGCCCTATCTGTGATGGATTCACTGAATGTGCTGAACTGCAATATTGGGTCACTGACTTTGCTCATGATAATTCGTGTAAATGATATGCGCTTTATACATTCACCTTTAAGAACTATAAATGGGAAGTTTAATATGATTTAACTGACGTGACATGGCTACCAAGACTACACACTATGCTGCCCTGGTGTGATATCCACAATATCGTCAGTATCCATTAATACTTGTTTCATTCGATAGGTGGCACCACTGCAGTGATTGTTTTAGTAAAACGTGGTGATGCCAAAACCACCACCCACCAATACGTAATGCTATGGGGTGTTTTGGACTTTTTTAACTTATGTGACCATGCACCCCTTAAGCTGCGCTGTGTTTTGTTGCCAGTCCCACTTGATGTAGAAGGAAAGTTAGGATATTACTGGAATATAAGGATGAATACAATCTGTAGTTAGTTACTGGGAGTGAAAACATCCAACACATTTTACCTTTTTTGAGGAAAATGAGACAAACCTGTATGTTAGTGTATGATATATATGGAATAATAGTTGGACACATCAGTGTAAACATGACATAGTTCACTTCATGAAAATGTATGTAACTATTCATAATAATCATCCCAGGAAAGTTAACACAATCACTGTGAAATTTATGCATTTAATACATTGAATCTTGCTATACAATGCTGCATGGGAACATGCTATGGCATTTAATACATTGCATCTTGATATACAGTGCTGCATGGGAACATGCTATGGCATTTTTTTGCAGATTTCATGAAATGTCTTTTTGTTGTTCGATAATCATAAGTATTTCACTTAAAAAAATTTTCAAACAATTTGTTTGCAGTCAATCGATGATATAATTGCTATTGATTTAGATTGTTTGTCTATTAATTTTTACCCACTTTTGTCTTGTTCAGGATTGATAGTGGGAGCCATCATCAGATACATGGGAACATCAAATGTCATCTACCCCATGACCAGTGAGTGTACGGTGACACTTCCGCCAAACTCAACGTTCAATGTGTCGAGTCCCCCCGATCAGCTCAAACTGGCGATGCACTGTGACGGTAGTGACAAGTCACCTGTCTGCGTCAACAATGACACGTCACCAATCTATCACCAGTACACCAGAAGTACACAGGTGACGATAGAAGACACAGGTGCGCCGGAACTAGAACAAAAGGTCTGTGTTATATGTATCCTTTTCTGCAAACCCCGAAGGGTGCAACAGTCTTTTTACTCAGAATTTCTGATTGAGTATAAGGATATAGATTGACTCAATTTGTTAACATATTTAATAAATAAAAAAATAGTTATGATATAAGGACCAACTAGGTGCGGGAAAAGTAGGTTTACAGAAAAAACAATTGTTTTATTTTTTTTATGTTTTATTAATTTGAAATTTTTTAAATTTTAAATACAAATAATGTACAAGGTGTGGTGTATGCAGCAGCCACTGGTCATAGAGTTAGTCATTTCTGATTTTGCATTTATGTTTCCTGTTCCCTTCTTGCAGGCGACCTTTGACCCGGAAGTGTTTTTTAACGTACTGCTGCCACCTATAATCTTCAATGCAGGCTACAGCATGAGGCGGGTAAGTCAGGAAGAACAAAACTGTTTTATCCCCTGGAGGGGGCTTGTTGAATTATTGTCTAACTAGCCCATTTGCCTGGCATTGCATAGGAGAAAAGGCACAAACTTATGACTCCTCGCACTGCCCAGTCAAGTTTTGGGAAGGCAGTGCCCATGGCAGTGACACCTTCATGCCCTAAAAATCATGTATAACTGCCAGTTTACGTAACTCTGAACAATCGTAGAAAACATGCATGGCATTGCTAACAATTTTAAGTAACTATTGTTCCATCAAACGTCCACATAGGTTCCATCATAATATCCTCACCCTCCACACAACTAGAAAAAACTAGAAACTGACGGTATGTGGTACAATTTTTGCAGAAAAGCTTCTTCAAAAACTTCGGAGCGATCATGACATATGCATTCCTAGGAACATTGACATCAACCTTTGTGATTGGGTGAGTGTCGCTGCTTTAAATCTGTTGATTATATGATTGTTTAAATCATGAAATCATATTATATAGTATAAACTCTATCCATTCCAACACTGACTGCCCAAATGTGTTTTAATGTACAATAATTCTTTTGTATAATTTGACCCTTGAATCTGTTTAATTTGAATGTTTCAGGCCAAATATAATAATAATCATAATAAACATAATAAGTAGTTAACAACAATATAGTTAACAACAATTTACAGAGAACCTGATTAAAATACTGTTGTACATTGCAGTGAAACAGTACTTTTAATATAGATAATACTATATATAATATTTTGTTTAAATAATTAAGATGGGCAAATATAAGATGAACCATATGAATGGTTAATAAAAGAACAGCATGACATAAAATATCAGAGAGAAATGCATGAAGTTGAATACAAAGTCGTAAAGTAAACAGCTTCTGACTACATCCTTACATCTGACAGATCGACCCGTTGAAACATGGGTTTTTCAGCTGTGTTAACCAGTGAGATTGCAAGCTCGAATTTTATGAGGTCAACATATAGGAACTTAACTTGCTGTGGACCCATCGTTGCTGATTGGACGGGTAATGATAAGTATTTCCTGGAAACGCTTTTTGAAGTTTGGGCACAGTGGCATCTGGTTCCCATGACAATGAAAACAGTGGCATCTGGTTCCCAGAAACGTGACAATGAAAACAGCAAGATTCAGTGCATATCCACACATGGTGTAGGAAAACTGACAAATCCACGTTTCAACATGTCGATCTGCCAGGGGTAGTGGGTACTACCAGGTACTACCACCCTGGCTGGTCTCTGATTGTGTGTGAAGGGAACATCATTTGATGTATTGTCTTGCTGCAGGGCGATTCTGTTTGGAGTGGCCCAACTGTTGCTTCCCCCAAGTCTGGGAATGGGGTTCAACAACTGCCTCCTGTTTGGGGCCATAGTTTCTGCCACGGACCCTGGTGAGTAACCCTTGACGTCATCCATCTAGTCCAACACCTTGATGGTCCAAATATGTTTTAATAAACCACAATTTAAAAATATAATTAAACCATTATCTGGTCATGGATATCAACCTTGTTCTTGAATATATTCTCAAACATCTATCGACAGTTTCCAATACATATGGATGAAGTTTATCTTCCTTTTACTATGAACTCAGCTTAGTTACGAAAGCCGCCTATTACAATGTGGTTTGACAATACTAAAGACCAGGAGATTAAGAGGAGACCAAATAAAAGTGTTTAAAATAGTGAATGGTTATGAGGATGTTGATAGGAATATGTTCTTCAAACTTAAAGAAGGCAGTAGAACCAGAGGACACAAAGCAGCATTAGTTAAGGAGCAGTGTAGGTTGGACATGAGAAAGTACTCTTTCTCACAGAGGGTGATAAATGAATGGAACAAACTGCCAAATGATTGTGTTAATGCTGATAGTGTGAATATGTTTAAAAATAGAATTGACATTGATATCTGATAAGGGTGGGCTACACATAGATAAGAAAAAATTTGGACTCTCAATAAGCCAATGGCTTCCTTGTCCACTTGCCATCTGGAACTTGTTGTTTGGGATTGCAATCTTGTTAAATCTTGTTAAATCTTGTTAAATCTTGTTAAATCTTGAAATATTCAGCATGTATGGTTGAATATGAAATAAACTTATTATATATGAATTATATGAATTATATTTGACAACCCTTGGTTGCTTGTTGCAGTGACTGTTCTTGCCATCTTCAGTGACCTCAAGGTGGATGTTGACCTAAATGCCCTCGTCTTTGGTGAAAGTGTTCTCAATGACGCTGTAGCCATTGTATTGTCAGAGTAAGTCACAGACCTTGAGAAACAGCAAATGCCTCATTTGAAGACTGTTTATAGGGAATATCAGAACAACGCTAGGATCATAACAAACATTATACACAATTTATTTCCCATCAACTAAAAATATGCTAATAATTGTACAAGACGTAGTCATGTTCACAACGACAAAAAATCGGTAAAAGCCAACAAGTCTCGTGCAACTTGTTCATTTTCATGATGTGTAGCGCTGCGATTACCAGTCAAGTCCAAAAAAAATCACAAGAATTTCCAAATAAAGTGGAAAATCGTATGGTTTTTCAAAAACATGAAAAGCAAGAGATCTTTTGAAAAACCGTAACATTTGGAAGGTCTGCCATATTACAGTGTACCCATTTGAGGCTACAGGAATAATCTGTGGCAAGTCTGTCAGACTACATGAGTCACATGACACTACATTTGTTGAAACCTATTTTAGAAAAATGCATGTACTGTATTCGACCTACTAAGCGTACACGCCTTAATCGGCCTACCTTTTGTTGGTTTAGTTAAGCCTTTCATGGATGGTGACAATATTAATAATATTAATGGCACCACTAGTGTTAAACAGTTGTCTAGAGAAACAAATTTTAGCGTACTCTTATAAGAACAGATTCCTTGACATTTTTTCATTGCCCAATTTTTTTTTAACAGTACTGTAAGCTTATTACCAGTAGGTTGAATACGATAGCTTTAAATTTACAACTTCATTTAATTGACAATTTTTTTCAAAGACACTACTTTTGTCTTGTTTCAGAACCGTGGAGAAATACGAGAGTGCTACCGATGGATTTGATGGGATGGCCGTGCTTAAGTCTCTGGGCAACTTCCTGCTTGTCTTCTTTGGGGCGGGTATGCTGGGCTCTGTGATGGCCTGCGGGAATGCTCTCGTATCCTTTCTCAACACACACACCAGATGTTTAGATGCCCCCCTCAATTAGTTTAGTCCACCGGGTTCGTTGATCTTCAAATCTGTAGTTCATGAATAGTTCAGGTAATATGCGATGTCAGTTTAACAAAAGAATTAATACTTTTATTTGTAAAAATCATTTAAATAATTGACTTCAGTCATTAGATCGGATAACTGGCAACATTGTGAATAGCGTTATGTCATAGTATTTATATTATATAGAGCGGGACCATTTTGCCTTTTTGCTGAATTTTAACAGTATCCAGTCAAAAATAATTTAATGGTTTGTCTGATGATTTCGTAAAAACTAGAGCTAGCATGTTGTAGCGGATGCTAGAGCTAGCATGTTGTAGTGGATGCTAGAGTTAGCATGTTGTAGCGGATGCTAGAGCTAGCATGTCGTAGTGGATGCTAGACCTAGCATGTCGTAGTGGATGCTAGAGCTAGCATGTCGTAATGGATGCTAGAGCTAGCATGTTGTAGTGGATGCTAGAGCTAGCATGTTGTAGTGGATGCTAGAGCTAGCATGTTGTAGCGGATGCTAGAGTTAGCATGTTGTAGTGGATGCTAGAGCTAGCATGTTGTAGTGGATGCTAGAGCTAGCATGTCGTAGTGGATGCTAGAGCTAGCATGTCGTAGTGGATGCTAGACCTAGCATGTCGTAGTGGATGCTAGAGCTAGCATGTCGTAATGGATGCTAGAGCTAGCATGTTGTAGTGGATGCTAGAGTTAGCATGTTGTAGTGGATGCTAGAGCTAGCATGTCGTAATGGATGCTAGAGCTAGCATGTTGTAGTGGATACTAGAGCTAGCATGTTGTAGCGGATGCTAGAGTGAGCTAGCATGTTGTAGCGGATGCTAGAGTTAGCATGTTGTAGTGGATGCTAGAGCTAGCATGTTGTAGTGGATGCTAGAGCTAGGATGTTGTAGTGGATGCTAGAGCTAGCATGTTGTAGTAGATACTAGGTAGGTTTGAATATTTGTGAAATTATTCTAAAAAAGAGTTTGAAGGAAGACCTTTAAAGCTGCAAGTTTGATCAATACTTAAAAATCATAAGTACATTTTGTTTAACGATTATGTGCTTTTTGAGAGTGACATATCACAATTTGTGAGTAAAGATTGTACTGCGTGTGTTTACTATGAATTTAATACATTGTAGATATGTAATATGTAAATAGTTTTGCTTACATATGACAAATGCATTGCTGGTATAATTACCACATTGCATTAACTGTTGGTCATGGAAATCTTGGAAAGTCATGGATGTTCTAAATAAATGTTCCAAGCCTGGAAAGTAAAGTACTTTTTTAAGTCATGGAAATTAAAAATGGTGTTTCATTGTAGATATTAGTTGCAGATATTTCCGTGAATGGTAAACTGTCATACAGCAATTTTATATGAAGGCATTGTAAATCAAATTATGTTATCACGCTTCTGATTGGGCAGACTGTAAGGCAGAATGTCATTTCAACCAATGTAATGCCTTGTTTCATGGGACCTCAGTCTTTAATCTGTGACCATGGTCGACATTCGTTATGGAAAAGGTAATTGGAGATCACAGATCCCCCCATACTGCAGCCCCGGGATGTTCCATATATCACCAGAAGTAATGGTACTGATGGGGCCATAACCCACTGTAATAAAAAAAAATTGTATGGCTCCTTCCTGGGGTCGTAGATCAACCCTTGGACGTTTGGCACCCGAGGTGGAAAGTGTCTTGGAGGAGTGATATAACATACATGCACAAGCTCCATTATGATAATAATTAATAATGTAGATCATTTTTTTAAATTAAAATTATACCTCTAAATACAATTATGCATGCCAGGAAGCCTCAAAGTTATAGTTGATATTACTGTCAATGTAGACCTTAGCCTATGTGACACATGATAGATGCAGTGGTGATTTGTAGTTACTTGTCTAGCTATGATTGTGTTATGCATAATTTGCCCCAGGCAGACACGGCAATGGAGATGAGGGATGTGAAGTGCACAGACACAACATGAGTATTATGGGCTTGAACAAAATAATCTGGTTATACAAGAATATGTCAGGCTAAGAAAGATGTGTGGTATAGTGTTAACAGTGTGGAAACTACAGTGGAGAGGATAAACAGTGGATATGCTAAACAGTGGATATGCTAAACAATGGAGGTGGAGAGGCTAAACAGTGGAAAGGATAAACAGTGGAGGTGGAGAGGCTAAACAGTGGAAAGGATAAACAGTGGAGGTGGAGAGGCTAAACAGTGGAAAGGATAAACAGTGGAGGTGGAGAGGCTAAACAGTGGAAAGGATAAACAGCGGAGAGGCTAAACAGTGGAGGTGGAGAGGCTAAACAGTAGAGGCAGTGGAGAGGATAAACAGTAGAGCCTAAACAGTGGAGGTGGAGAGGCTAAACGGTGGAGAGGCTAACAGTATAGACTAAACAGTGGAGAGGATAAACAATAGAGGCAGTGGAGAGGATAAATGGTAAAAGCTAAACAATGGAGAGGCTAAACAGTGGAGAGGCTAAAAACTAGAGGGTAAACAGTGGATAGTGGAGAGGCTAAACAGTGGAGAGGGTAAACAGTAGAGAAGGCTAAACAGTAGAGAAGGCTAAACAGTAGAGGGTAAACAGTGAAGAGGCTAAACAGTCGAGAGGCTAAACAGTAGAGGGTAAACAGTGAAGAGGCTAAACAGTCGAGAGGCTAAACGGTAGAGGGTAAACAGTGGAGAGGATAAACAGTGGAGAGGCTAAACGGTAGAGGGTAAACAGTGGAGAGGCTAAACAGTGGAGAGGCTAAACGGTAGAGGCTAAACAGTCGAGAGGCTAAACGGTAGAGGGTAAACAGTCGAGAGGCTAAAGCATGACAAAAAAGAAAAGGTCGTTGAGGACCAACGGTTTGCACACACAAGGGTGATGTGGGGATTATTATACACTACATAAATGAATGATTATTTTATGTTACGACCTTGACCCCTGCCAGCTCACCAAGTACACCCACATCCACGAGTTCCCGCTGCTGGAGACGTCTCTCTTCTTCCTCATGTCCTATGGAACATTCCTTGCTGCGGAGGCTGCTGAGATGACAGGTATACCAGGCTTTGAATTTTATGGGAAACTGCTCATATTTGGGAGCGCACAGACAAATTTGGGAGTCCATACTTTTTCAATGACCTAGTCCACCATGTGGCGCCACTGTTGCATCAACTTCCCATAATTTAAGGTGGCTTAGGGCATGTTACATCGGGAATGCCGTGTTCACGGGTACTGTATTTGACTTATTAAGCGTACATGCCCTAATTAGCATACGCCCCCTTTTATAATCAGCAGAATCCATAATTATTGTAATTTGACTAGTGTGGAACAACTGAAAAATGTTGCCATCTGATGTTAAACAGTTGGCACCACTTTTCAGTTGTTTTACGCTAGTCACCAAATGACGTAAGTGGTGTTAAACAGTTACCTTATTGTCAAGAGAAAAACATTTTGGTGTGCACTTATAAGAACAAATTCCTTCACTTTTTTCATGGCCCAATTTTTTTTTAAGCATACTGTGTGCTTATTTTGTTGAACACGGTATTTCTGAACAAACAAGTGAGTATGACCAGTACAGGGTGCGGCTGATTCATGATGGCAGCGTACACGACTACAAACAGAAGTGAGTATGACCACTCAGTACAGGGTGCGGCTGATTCATGATGGCAGCGTACACGACTACAAACAGAAGTGAGTATGACCACTCAGTACAGGGTGTGGCTGATTCATGATGGCAGCGTACACGACTACAAACAGAAGTGAGTATGGCCACTCAGTACAGGGTGCGGCTGATTCATGATGGCAGCATACACGACTACAAACAGAAGTGAGTATGACCACTCAGTACAGGGTGCGGCTGATTCGTGATGGCAGCGTACACGACTACAAACAGAAGTGAGTATGACCACTCAGTACAGGGTGCGGCTGATTCATGATGGCAGCATACACGACTACAAACAGAAGTGAGTATGACCAGTACAGGGTGCGGCTGATTCATGATGGCAGCATACACGACTACAAACAGAAGTGAGTATGACCACTCAGTACAGGGTGCGGCTGATTCATGATGGCAGCATACACGACTACAAACAGAAGTGAGTATGGCCACTCAGTACAGGGTGCGGCTGATTCATGATGGCAGCGTACACGACTACAAACAGAAGTGAGTATGACCACTCAGTACAGGGTGCGGCTGATTCATGATGGCAGCATACACGACTACACGCACGTTGACGGATGGTTGACAAGTGAAACAAGGACTCACAGACTCCCAGTAAAATCAAAGCATGTAGGAATGTAGGAATGTCAGTGAGAGGTAATGTACTGCAGTGATTCTCCTGTGTTGCAGGTATTGTAAATGAGTGATTCTCCTGTGTTGCAGGTATTGTAAATGAGTGATTCTCCTGTGTTGCAGGTATTGTTGCTGTGCTGTTCTGTGGAATCTGTCAGGCCCACTACACCTTCAATAACTTGTCAACCGAGGCCAAAGTCTGGACAAAGCAGGTAATACAACTTGTGTGTTCTATGTCTTCTCTAGCATACCTGTTCACTCCTAATGCTCCTAATGGTTTCTAGCACTCTTGTATTAACTCTCTAGTCTCTAAAAATGCTATGGTTACTAGAATCTGATAGGGCCTCTATGCTGGCACTGAGGGTGGTCACTGCCGGGGGGGTCACTACCAGGGGGGTCACTGTCGGGGGGGGGGTCACTGCTGGGGGGTCACTAATAGGGGAGGATCACTACCAGGGGGGTCACTGCCAGGGGGTCACTGCTAGGGTGCCTGTTGTCCTTGCTGGTTCTTTTATGTCCTAAATTAATGAGACGGGACCGAAACTAACATAGCCATGCTTCAGTTCCTCATGGAGCACTTTGTCTTGTGTCTACTGTTCGAGTTGCTCACTGTGAACTTTATCTTGTTTCAACTGTTCAAGTTGCTCATTGTGAACTTTGTCTTGTTTCTACTGTTCAAGTTGCTCATTGTG
Organism: Lamellibrachia satsuma; assembly: GCA_033239005.1. Lineage (NCBI taxonomy): Eukaryota > Metazoa > Annelida > Polychaeta > Sabellida > Siboglinidae > Lamellibrachia > Lamellibrachia satsuma. The sequence goes on along the minus strand of BSQZ01000069.1, from coordinate 998,222 downwards.
AACTTTGTCTTGTTTCTACTGTTCGAGTTGCTCATAGTAAACCTTGTCTTGTTTCGACTGTTCAAGTTGCTCATTGTGAACTTTGTCTTGTTTCTACTGTTTGAGTTGCTCATTGTGAACTTTGTTTTGTTTCAGCTGTTCGAGGTGCTAAACTTCCTCATTGTGAACTTTGTCTTGTTTCAGCTGTTTGAGGTGCTCAACTTCCTCATTGTGAACTTTGTCTTGTTTCAGCTGTTTGAGGTGCTCAAATTCCTCATTGTGAACTCTGTCTTGTTTCAGCTGTTCGAGGTGCTTAACTTCCTCATTGTGAACTTTGTCTTGTTTCAGCTGTTTGAGGTGCTCAACTCCCTCATTGTGAACTTTGTCTTGTTTCAGCTGTTTGAGGTGCTCAACTTCCTCATTGTGAACTCTGTCTTGTTTCAGCTGTTGAGGTGCTTATCTTCCTCATTGTGAATTTTGTCTTGTTTCAGCTGTTTGACATGCTCAACTTCCTCATTGTGAACTTTGTCTTGTTTCAGCTATTCGAGGTGCTTAACTTCCTCATGGAGAACTTTGTCTTCATCTACATTGGTGTGTCAACATTCACGTTCACGAAACACGAGTGGAACCCCTGGTTCATCATTGGTGCATTTGTATCCTTCCCAGAATACTCTGCAGTCATTTATGATGCACTAATGATACACGTAGTCATTTGTGGAGTTGTGCGGCTAATGACTTTCACATGATTTCATTCACAGGGGTTCCAAGTCTTTCAATTTGATGGGAGATTTCCTGAATTTTGAGCAATCTTATTAAAACCTCCCAATCTCCCAAATTAAAATGAAATCTCCAGCTTTTCCGTAAAATTGGGGGAATTGTTCATCCGTCCGTCCGTCCATTCATTCGTTTGTTCATCGCTTTAACAACACCAGTGCCTTCTTGTGATCAAATCAAATTGTCCCACAGCAGAGATTTTGTGTTTGCTCTGAGCCTTTTCTGATATTCCACAAGTTGGACAATTTTCATCCAAAGTTTCACCACAAATTGTGTTCACCGCAATCTCCCTACATTGAGAATTGGATGAACCAAGTGTATGGCACTGCAGCACCATCCGGTGGCCAGTCTGAAGACATCCACAAACTGTCAACAAAAACATTGTTATGCATAGTAAGAAAAACTGGTTGCATTATAAACATTATAAACATCAAATATAACATGAGTTCTTTGGTTGTTCTTTTATATTCAAAATTAATTGACAGGACTATTTCAATTTCACAATATAGATTTTCATTAATCAAAACTGCAAACTATTCACTACTATTCAGACATTTCAGCAACCGCCAGCCACCTTCTTCAGGAACTGAGTTATGGAACGACGTAGTTCTTCATATGTTTGTCATACTATCTGGTGAACAAGAATGTCTGAATGGTTACCAAAATGTTGTTGTGGCCAGTAAACTTTATAGTTGTGATTAAAAGAACAGAAACTGGCCGAGAGTCATGACAGATGGCAACAACTCGTCAAGATGGTGGAACCAATTAAGGGTTGTGGCCCCCACCTTGTAAGGGACCAGGTGGAAAGAAGACTAAAAGAAAATATATATTTTATTAATCTCTTGACTTGATGTACATTTGCAGGGCTGTTTTAGTTTCCTTGACATATTGACACAGGTAGCAGTGATCTTGGGTCGGATGTGCAACATCTATCCCCTCTCATTCCTTCTCAATCTCGGTCGGTCAAACAAGATCCACTATAACATCCAACACATGATGATGTTCTCAGGTAAGATTGATCAAACAAGAACCATTATTACATACAATACACGGTTACATTCTCAGGTAAGATCGATCAAACAAGATCCATTATTACATCCAACATATGGTTATATTGTCAGGTAAGATTGATCAAACAATAACCATTATTACATCCAACACACAGTTACATTCTCAGGTAAGATTGATCAAACAAGATCCATTATTACATCTAACATACGGTTACATTCTCTTGTAAGATTGATCAAACAAGAACCATTATTACATCCAACATATGATTATATTGTCAGGCAAGATTGATCAAACAAGATGTATTGTTACATCCAACACATGATGACATTCTCAGGTAAGATTGATCAAACAAGATCCATTATTACATCTAACATACGGTTACATTCTCTTGTAAGATTGATCAAACAAGAACCATTATTACATCTAACATACGGTTACATTCTCTTGTAAGATTGATCAAACAAGAACCATTATTACATCCAACATATGATTATATTGTCAGGTAAGATTGATCAAACAAGAACCATTATTACATCCAACACACAGTTACATTCTCAGGCAAGATTGATCAAACAAGATGTATTGTTACATCCAACACACGGTTACATTCTCTGGTAAGATTGATCAAACAAGAACCATTATTACATCCAACACACGGTTACATTCTCAGGCAAGATTGATCAAACAAGTACCATTATTACATCCAACGTATGATTATATTGTCAGGTAAGATTGATCAAACAAGAACCATTATTACATCCAATACACAGTTACATACTCAGGCAAGATTGATCAAACAAGATGTATTGTTACATCCAACACATGATGACATTCTCAGGTAAGATTGATCAAACAAGATTCATTATTACATCTAACATACGATTACATTCTCAGGCAAGATTGATCAAACAAGTACCATTATTACGTCCAACATATGATTATATTGTCAGGTAAGATTGATCAAACAAGAACCATTATTACATCCAATACACAGTTACATACTCAGGCAAGATTGATCAAACAAGATGTGTTGTTACATCCAACACATGATGACATTCTCAGGTAAGATTGATCAAACAAGAACCATTATTACATCTAGCATACGATTACATTCTCAGGCAAGATTGATCAAACAAGTAATATTTTTAGATCCAACATATGATTATATTGTCAGGTAAGATTGATCAAACAAGAACCATTATTACATCCAACACACAGTTACATTCTCAGGCAAGATTGATCAAACAAGATGTATTGTTACATCCAACACACGGTTACATTCTCTGGTAAGATTGATCAAACAAGAACCATTATTACATCCAACACACGGTTACATTCTCAGGCAAGATTGATCAAACAAGTACCATTATTACATCCAACACACGGTTACATTCTCAGGCAAGATTGATCAAACAAGATGTATTGTTACATCCAACACATGATGACATTCTCAGGTAAGATTGATCAAATAAGATCCGTTATTGCATCCAACACATGGTGACATTCTCAGGTAAGATTGAGCAAACAAGATGTATTATTACATCCAACACATGGTGACAAACTCAGGTTAGATTGATAAAAAATATCCAGAATGCAAAAATTGGTCGATTTGATGTTTGAATAATTGTTAACGCGATTGAGCACACGTTGACAACTTGGCGTAGACATGCGTTGTTTCAGCACGCTCCAAAAACAATTGCGGGAATATCTTGTGTGTCTGTCCATTTTATTCAAATTATGTCTGCCAGTTATGGATATAGATATACCATGACAAGAAGTAATGTTAATTAAGAGATGAACACTGTTCTGCACCATGAACACTGTTCTGCACCATGAACACTGTTCTGCACCATGAATACTGTTCTGCACCATGAACACTGTTCTGCACCATGACGAACACTAAAAAATCAAAGGAAACTTTTCACAAGCTCCTGTCGACAATCGGTTTATTCGCCATCTGGTGATTAAACATATTATGTATTCTGGGTAGAGTCTGTTGGTCTGACGCTCACGTCGCGACCAAGAGATTGTGGGCTTGATACCTGTCGGTGACCAACAAATTGTCTCATATGACCTGGTATATAGGCAGAAAGTTTGAAAAAAAATTTTTACAGATGATTATGTAAAGGCTGTAGAGCTCCTTGCCTGGTGTCTAGACTAGGAGAAGTAAAAGAATCCACACAAATGAAGAAATGTCAAGGACTCTGTTCTTATAAGCATACACCAAAATGTTTAAGGTAACTATTTAACACTAATGGTGTCATTTGTTGACTAGTGTAGAACAAGTGGAAAGTGGTGCCAACTGTTTAACACCAGATGGCGACACTTCAGTTGTATCACACTGGCCAGATTACAATAATTATTAATACTACTGATTAAACAAGTACGCTAATTACAGCATGTATGCTTTATAGGTCGAATATGTTACATGTATTTGTTTGTGATTGAGTGCACTAATTTATATTTCTGTCCTATTTTCTGATAGACGTAATTTTTAGTGGATACTCTAGTTGATTGAAAGCTGCATGTAATGATTGACAGCTGTCAGTAACGATTGAGCTTTCAATTAATGATTGACATTGATTGTAGGTTTGCGTGGTGCTATGGCGTTTGCGCTGGCCATCCGTAACACAACGACCGCCTCGCGTCGAATCATGTTTACGACAACACTACTGATTGTGGAGACAACAGTAATTCTGTGTGGTGGGTTCACGACCCCAATGTTACAGTGGCTGAGAATAAGGTATGGCTCAGTCATGATATTAAGGGTGATTTCAAAGTCCAAAAATGTAGTGTTTAGTAGTGATTCCTGTCACCATTACGTGGTGTAGGACTTCAGATATTGCACATATTGCTAATCAGTTGACCATCATTTTTATACTGAAGCATAATCATGTTACTCCATGTATACAACACTGGAGTGAATACTTGGAAAGGAGACCTCAGACAATTGGCCTTAGCTGCGATGAATTCACTGCATGTGCAAGACATTCATATTGGTTCGCTCCTGACAATTGATGGATATAATCTGCACTTTATACAACTACTTGGACATGGCTGCCAAGACACTGTCCGCCTGCTGCCTGGTTATACTATCCCCAGTAGCGTCAGTGTGCATTCACACCAGTTTCACCCACTGTTTAGCTGCACTGGAGTGATTAATTTTGTTACAAAACATGGTGATCAAACCACCGCCAACCAACTACTATCGTCTACGTTTTTCGAATACCTGACGTTATGCAACCAACCCTTAGAGTGCATCATGTTTTAGGCAAGATTTTGCTTTTACCTCCTATCGCTCGTGCTAATTGCTAGAATCGCTCAATCCTGGTTGGTTGTATGCGACTCCCTCTGGCTAAATATGCAACTGTTTGTTTGAACGAACTTCACTTCTTGGTTTTTGACTAGCGTTGGAGTTTTGTTGGTTTAGTTAAGCCTATCATGGATTGTGACAATATTATATATGGTTCATGATCGAGACAGTACCATAAGTTGTAAAAAAATTTAACGAAAAGCTCCATGCTTTATAGAATCTTTGATAATACCATATTTGACTTATTAAGCGTACATGCCCTAATTAGTGTATACCCCTTTTTTAATCAGCAGGACCCATAATTATTATAATTTGGTTAGTGTGGAACAACTGAAAAGTGCCGCCATCTTGAGTTAAACAGTTGGCATCACTTTTTAGTTGTTCTACAAGTCACCAAATGACACCACTAGTGTTAAACAGTTACCTTATTGTCTACAGAAAAAATTTTGGTGTACGGAACAGAATTTTATTAGGTGGGATACGATACTCCCACCATTAGCCGTCTTACGAATCTTATTAGGTGGGATACGATACTCCCACCATTAGCAGTCTTACAAATCTTATTAGGTGGGATACGATACTCCCACCATTAGCCGTCTTACAAATCTTATTAGGTGGGATACGATACTCCCACCATTAGCCGTCTTACAAATCTTATTAGGTGGGATACGATACTCCCACCATTAGCCGTCTTACAAATCTTATTAGGTGGGATACGATACTCCCACCATTAGCCGTCTTACAAATCTTATTAGGTGGGTTACGATACTCCCACCATTAGCGATCTTACAAATCTTATTAGGTGGGATACGATACTCCCACCATTAGCCATCTTACAAATCTTATTAGGTGGGATACGATACTCCCACCATTAGCCGTCTTACAAATCTTATTAGGTGGAATACGATACTCCCACCATTAGCCGTCTTACAAATCTTATTAGGTGGAATTCGATACTCCCACCATTAGCCATCTTACAAATCTTATTAGGTCAAATACGATACTCCCACCATTAGCCATCTTACAGATCTTATTAGGTGGAATACGATACTCCCACCATTAGCCATCTTACAGATCTTATTAGGTGGAATACGATACTCCCACCATTAGCCATCTTACAGATCTTATTAGGCGGAATACGATACTCCCACCATTAGCGATCTTACAGATCTTATTAGGTGCAATACGTTACTCCCACCATTAGCCATCTTACAGATCTTATTAGGTGGAATACGATACTCCCACCATTAGCCATCTTGCAAATCTTATTGGGTGGAATACGATGCGCCCACCATTAGCCATCTTGCAAATCTTATTAGGCGGAATACGATGCGCCCACCATTAGCCATCTTACAGATCTTATTAGGCGGAATTCGATACTCCCACCATTAGCCATCTTACAGATCTTATTAGGCGGAATTCGATACTCCCACCATTAGCCATCTTACAGATCTTATTAGGCGGAATTCGATTCTCCCACCATTAGCCATCTTACAGATCTTATTAGGCGGAATACGATACTCCCACCATTAGCCATCTTACAGATCTTATTAGGCGGAATATGTTACTCCCACCATTAGCCATCTTACAGATCTTATTAGGCGGAATATGTTACTCCCACCATTAGCCATCTTACAAATCCCCGCATCAATGTGTTGAATAAATCTGCTGTTATTCAGATTAGTTTTTCAGTGTCGGTTTTGTTGTTGGGGTCATTGTGTGTGTTATCACTGTTGGTTGTTAGTGCTGGTGTCTAATGTTATTGTCAGCATGTTACATGATGTTTTTGTCTTCTGTCATTGTCTCACCTGTGATTCTATGTTTCAGTGTCAGCGTAGAAGACGAACCAAACGTACATGACTTTGAAATGGTCAGATCTGTAAGTATCAACATGTGCTATTAATAGAGCTAATATGCTTTCCTCTCGGCTGAATATGCACCTCATGTAAGCTTCATGTTTGCCTATCCATCACTAGATGGCAGCACTGAATGCAGCTATTTATAACAAGTAGGCAAAATATTTGCCAGTAAGTTGGGGAACAGGACATGTTATCAAAATGACATTCTGGGAGATTGCAATAGTCAGTCATTATATGTACCTCATAAATTAATGAAATTCTCACTTTTAAATGTTATTTTAGTGTTTTGAAATGACAAATAACATCACAAAGGTAAGTACTTAGGTAATGAAGCAGGTTAATAGTTTGAAGGTATTCGTGGGCCAGTTTCTTTTAATATTATCTCTGTTATTAGACTACTGGTGACATGGAAAGGAACTGCTGTCCACTGGTAGCATTTCTTTTTAATTGTTTTTGTTTTGTAGTTAAGGAAAAAATATTGAAGTTGGCAACACCATTGATGATAGCTTATCTATGTTATAGATGACAGCACTGTTTCTGCTAGCTTCCTTAACCCTAGATGGCAATACCATTGGTGAAAGCTTCCCTAACAATGCGATAGATGGCAGCACAGTTGATGCAAGCTTCCCTAACTATGTGATAGATGGCAGCACCTTTGCTACAAGCTTCCCTAACTATGTGATAGATGGCAGCACCATTGCTGCAAGATTCCCTAGATGGCAGCACTGCTGTTACTTCTCGGCAGCCAAATTCGACGAAGCATCTGTCCAGCATAAATTTCTAAAATAACTAAACTTATTGACAATTATATTATTATAAGACACAGTATTTTATACATCTATACTGCCTCTTCAAGTCTTCATGTGTATACTGCTAAAAAGTAATGAATTACTATCCTGCAGTTTGTAACATTCCCAAGGTACTAGAAAATGTAACAAAACATCTGATTCAATTCTTAAATGACTCATGCCTTATTATTTAAAAATACAATTCTTCTTTACTTACAGAACTTATGTGGTTTATAGATCATTATCTGTGCACATGATTACAGTTGAGCAATTTTAATAACTGTCATCATAACATGTGAAGGCAACAATAATATGAAATAATATAATATATAATAATATGAAATTGTTATTGTTTTTCTCTTTATTTATTTAACATATTCTGATATTTTTTAAACAGTTTATTTTATCATACACACATGAATGACCTGGTCTGAGATATTTATCTGTTTTTATAAGTATTATTATTGATAATTATATGCATTTTCACCACTTTTGTTAATAACAGGTGCGATCTTCGAGAGAACAGTATCACCGCATGGATGGTGACAGTACCGCTGTAAATATCAGTAGACATCTTACTGGCCGTTCTGCTTGCTTCAGTACAATCTATTGTAGACACCTTTCTTCCAATCTGCCACTTCCTTCTGCTCCTTTCTGTCAGAGTTCAGTCAATCACTGCTGAAATTATAAAATTCAGGCAAAACATAGTTTTACAAATAACGGTCATTCAGGTCATATATGGCGTAATGATGTATTTTATTATATTAACTGTTTTTCCTCCTTTAATTTTTTTCACTAGCTTCGTTTCATCATTTTGCGAATAATGAAGCTTATCAAGTGTCTGCAGTGACATGCTAGCTTGCTTCTACAAAAATGTTGATGAAATTGTCGGACAAACTTATTTTTGGCCAGATATGAAAAAAATTCTGTATAAAATGGCAAAAATGGTTAGGCTCTATATACTATGACCTAGATCTATTTATACTTTTACAAATTACTTAATCTAATGATCAAAGTTGCTTATTTTTTATATACCAGAAATTCTGCATCAAAATTCCATTTCTGCACACGAAAAACAGTGAATTCTAAAAATGGCAAATGTTGCTGTAAACTTTCTTGACTTACTTGACTTAAAAGCATAGGCCATATTGACCCCTCAACGTCCACTGGAAGGTTCCACCCCTCACTGTCCACTGGGAGGTTCCACCTCTCACTGTCCACTGGGAGGTTCCACCTCTCACTGTCCACTGGGAGGTTCCACCCCTCACTGTCCACTGGGAGGTTCCACCTCTCACTGTCCACTGGGAGGTTCCACCTCTCACTGTCCACTGGGAGGTTCCACCTCTCACCGTCCACTGGGAGGTTCCACCCCTCACCGTCCACTGGGATGTTCCACCTCTCACTGTCCACTGGGAGGTTCCACCCCTCACCGTCCACTGGGAGGTTCCACCTCTCACTGTCCACTGGGAGGTTCCACCTCTCACTGTCCACTGGGAGGTTCCACCCCTCACTGTCCACTGGGAGGTTCCACCCCTCACTGTCCACTGGGAGGTTCCACCTCTCACTGTCCACTGGGAGGTTCCACCTCTCACTGTCCACTGGGAGGTTCCACCTCTCACTGTCCACTGGGAGGTTCCACCTCTCACTGTCCACTGGGAGGTTCCACCCCTCACTGTCCACTGGGAGGTTCCACCTCTCACTGTCCACTGGGAGGTTCCACCTCTCACTGTCCACTGGGAGGTTCTACCCCTCACCGTCCACTGGGAGGTTCCACCCCTCACCGTCCACTGGGAGGTTCCACCTCTCACTGTCCACTGGGAGGTTCCACTTCTCACTGTCCACTGGGAGGTTCCACCCCTCACTGTCCACTGGGAGGTTCCACCCCTCACCATCCACTGGGAGGTTCCACCTCTCACTGTCCACTGGGAGGTTCCACCTCTCACTGTCCACTGGGAGGTTCCACCCCTCACTGTCCACTGGGAGGTTCCACCCCTCACTGTCCACTGGGAGGTTCCACCTCTCACTGTCCACTGGGAGGTTCCACCCCTCACTGTCCACTGGGAGGTTCTACCTCTCATTGTCCACCGGGAGGTTCCACCTCTCACTGTCCACTGGAAGGTTCCACCTCTCACCGTCCACTGGGAGGTTCCACCCCTCACTGTCCACTGGGAGGTTCCACCCCTCACTGTCCACTGGGAGGTTCTACCTCTCACTGTCCACTGGGAGGTTCCACCTCTCACTGTCCACTGGGAGGTTCCACCTCTCACTGTCCACTGGGAGGTTGCACCTCTCACTGACCTCTGGGAGGTTGCACCTCTCACTGATCTCTGGGAGGTTGCACCTCTCACTGATCTCTGGGATGTTGCACCTCTCACTGATCTCTGGGATGTTGCACCTCTCACTGATCTCTGGGAGGTTGCACCTCTCACTGATCTCTGGGAGGTTGCACCTCTCACTGATCTCTGGGAGGTTGCACCTCTCACTGATCTCTGGGATGTTGCACCTCTCACTGATCTCTGGGAGGTTGCACCTCTCACTGATCTCTGGGATGTTGCACCTCTCACTGATCTCTGGGAGGTTGCACCTCTCACTGATCTCTGGGATGTTGCACCTCTCACTGATCTCTGGGAGGTTGCACCTCTCACTGATCTCTGGGAGGTTGCACCTCTCACTGATCTCTGGGAGGTTGCACCTCTCACTGATCTCTGGGAGGTTGCACCTCTCACTGATCTCTGGGATGTTGCACCTCTCACTGATCTCTGGGAGGTTGCACCTCTCCGTCCTGTGCTGTCAACAGCGAGAGTTCAGAATCACTTCTGATCTGGTCATTTCACCTGTCCTGTCTACACACAACAATGTCTTAACCAACTGCTTGCTTGAATTAGTAGTGGCACCTAACTTTATTCTAATTAACCTTCACCTTCCAAGCTTACTAAAATGTACTTATATAACACTCACATATCTGACGTCTGCTATGACATGCCAACTCCTGTCTGCTGTGTCTCTGTCATCATCTGACATGACAGTCAACATGGGGACAATTTGGCACAGTAATGACACAGCGCAATGTTGACAAAAAGATGTCTTACCACTGACTTCTTGGCTATGTTTATTCATTAATTGTATTATTATTATGGGGTTATTGCATTGATGTGCACAATTGTGTGCCATTCACAAAAAAATTCATCCATCTAGCATTATCAAAATAGTTATATAGTGAAATAAATTTTAATATATTTATTAACACAATTTGATGACAAATTGTACAGTTAGGATGTTAGTAGTAGTAGTAAGTGTTATTTCCTGATGGTGACGAGGACATTGAGATGTTTGTGTTTTTGTAGAGCCCGAGTGAGCCACAGTCACCCCCTATGGAACCCACCCCCGGCCGGCTCGCTGGCAAGGCCAAGTTGGTGAAGATCTGGTACAACATAGACTCTAGGTAGGAAACAGCACAGCTACTAACAGGGCACAAACCTGTAATGAGGCAACCCCCCCTCATGCCCCCAGCCTCACCCTCATGCACCCGCTCCCACCCTCATGCACCCACCCCCACCCTCATGCTCACATCCCTGCCATAATACTCACACCCTCATGCTTCCACCCCTGCCCTCATTCCCCCCAGCCCTTATGTTCACACCCCCACCTTCATCCTCCTACCCCACCCTCATGCTCCCACCCCTCCCCACTGTGTATAAACATATTTCATTGTAAAACTGCACCAACTGTTGATGTCGTAAAGTTAATAGAATGATGGCCAGAGGCTGTCAGTTGAGAGCACTGGAGTTGAATCTCACAAGTTTGGCCAGTTTTATTTACCCTTCATTACCTGTGACTTTTGGATGAGTGACACTGAAAGCCAAAGGTCCCTTCTACCTGATGTGTGTGTGTATATATATATATATATATATATATATATATATATATATATATATATACATATAAGAAGTAAAATGTCCCTGACAGGGGGTAAATGTCTAACCTGCCGTGGACTCATAGAATTGATAACCTTTCCTGTACATTCACTAAGATAAAAGCCTTCATTAACCCTAGAAAAGGGCTGTTTAGAGCATACCTCATAAGACATCAAGCCAAAGTTGTTACACATGAGCTCAGATAAGTGATAATTAGTATAATTACTAGAATTATATTGGCCATGTTCATGTTTGATTTGTTGGGCATTATGGGTGTACATCTAAGCTACTACATCAGATAACTCGTTGAAGTGGTCAAGTGGAATATTCCATTAGTGTGGTTCATCGAGGGAGATTTCTTTAATTGATTCGATTTTTATCATACATCTTTTGTGTATGTACATTTTGTTGTATGCTTAGGTCATGTGGGCTTGTCATAAGGAATGAACGAAATGTCATCAACTGTTAGTGTCACATACATCAAGCAGCTCTAGTGTCAGCTACTGTTGACAAAGTATTTCAAATCACTATTGATAAAGATATCATCTCATATTACACCACTGTTGACAAATGTATAATAATCTGTGTGACAGGTACGTCAAGCCACTGTTGACAAATGTATAATAATCTGTGTGACAGGTACGTCAAGCCGCTGTTGACAAATGTATAATAATCTGTGTGACAGGTACGTCAAGCCGCTGTTGACAAATGTATAATAATCTGTGTGACAGGTACGTCAAGCCGCTGTTGACAAATGTATAATAATCTGTGTGACAGGTACGTCAAGCCGCTGTTGACAAATGTATAATAATCTGTGTGACAGGTACGTCAAGCCGCTGTTGACAAATGTATAATAATCTGTGTGACAGGTACGTCAAGCCGCTGTTGACAAATGTATAATAATCTGTGTGACAGGCACGTCAAGCCGCTGTTGACAAATGTATAATAATCTGTGTGACAGGTACGTCAAGCATCTGTTGACAAATGTATAATAATCTGTGTGACAGGTACGTCAAGCCGCTGTTGACAAATGTATAATAATCTGTGTGACAGGTACGTCAAGCTGCTGTTGACAAATATATAATAATCTGTGTGACAGGTACGTCAAGCCGCTGTTGACAAATGCATGGCCTCCCTTGACTGAGACGTTGCCGTCTTGTTGTCTGCCTATTGCAAAGATGCTTACCACCCAGGAACAACTACAACAGGTGAGTGAGTGAACCATGGCAACAACTACAGATGTGACTGCAAATTTATGACAACCGCAGTATGACAGTGAGAATTGTGACAATTGACGTGACATAATCGACACTAAGCCAGCAATACTACATTTTGTGCAGTGAGACAAAATATTGGTGCCTAGTTTTTGTCACATGAAACATTTTGTCTTATGATGTAAACTATTTAAGTTTTATCATACAAACTACTTCTGTCATTAAACAAAAGCTCTATTGTATTTACTGGATATCATATATCAGGTTTTTTCACACAAATTACCACATTCCTGTGACATGAACTACCGTATTTGACCTAATAAAATTGGGCCGTGAAAAAATGTCAACAATCTATTCTTACAAGCGTACACCAACATGTCTTGTGACATTATAAAGTCTCTCGTCTGGTCCAGTTGTTCCACTTGTCTTGTTTCACTTGTCTTGTTCCACTTGTCTTGTTCCACTTGTCTTGTTCCACTTGTCTTGTTTCACGCTCGTTTTGGCAAAAAATAATATTGAGTTATTATTTAGTTTCAGTGAAATCATCAGACAAACTATTAAATTATATTTCACTGGATCCGGTAAAAAAATTGCATAAAAAGGACAGCAGTGGTCTGTCTGTGTACAGCAGTGGTCTGTCTGTGTATAATACAGCAGTGGTCTGTCTGTGTATAATACAGCAGTGGTCTGTCTGTGTATAATACAGCAGTGGTCTGTCTGTGTATAATGCAGCAGTGGTCTGTCTGTGTATAATGCAGCAGTGGTCTGTCTGTGTATAATGCAGCAGTGGTCTGTCTGTGTATAATGCAGCAGTGGTCTGTCTGTGTATAATGCAGCAGTGGTCTGTCTGTGTATAATGCAGCAGTGGTCTGTCTGTGTATAATGCAGCAGTGGTCTGTCTGTGTATAATGCAGCAGTGGTCTGCCCGTGTATAATGCAGCAGTGGTCTGCCCGTGTATAATGCAGCAGTGGTCTGCCCGTGTATAATGCAGCAGTGGTCTGCCCGTGTATAATGCAGCAGTGGTCTGCCCGTGTATAATGCAGCAGTGGTCTGCCCGTGTATAATGCAGCAGTGGTCTGCCCGTGTATAATGCAGCAGTGGTCTGCCCGTGTATAATGCAGCAGTGGTCTGCCCGTGTATAATGCAGCAGTGGTCTGCCCGTGTATAATGCAGCAGTGGTCTGCCCGTGTATAATGCAGCAGTGGTCTGCCCGTGTATAATGCAGCAGTGGTCTGCCCGTGTATGACGCAGCAGTGGTCTGCCCGTGTATGACGCAGCAGTGGTCTGCCCGTGTATGACGCAGCAGTGGTCTGCCCGTGTATGACGCAGCAGTGGTCTGCCCGTGTATGGCGCAGCAGTGGTCTGCCCGTGTATGGCGCAGCAGTGGTCTGCCCGTGTATGGCGCAGCAGTGGTCTGCCCGTGTATGGCGCAGCAGTGGTCTGCCCGTGTATGGCGCAGCAGTGGTCTGCCCGTGTATGGCGCAGCAGTGGTCTGCCCGTGTATGGCGCAGCAGTGGTCTGCCCGTGTATTACGCAGCAGTGGTCTGCCCGTGTATCACGCAGCAGTGGTCTGCCCGTGTATGACGCAGCAGTGGTCTGCCCGTGTATGACGCAGCAGTGGTCTGCCCGTGTATGACGCAGCAGTGGTCTGCCCGTGTATGACGCAGCAGTGGTCTGCCCGTGTATGACGCAGCAGTGGTCTGCCCGTGTATGACGCAGCAGTGGTCTGCCCGTGTATGACGCAGCAGTGGTCTGCCCGTGTATGACGCAGCAGTGGTCTGCCCGTGTATGACGCAGCAGTGGTCTGCCCGTGTATGACGCAGCAGTGGTCTGCCCGTTATGACGCAGCAGTGGTCTGCCCGTGTATGGCGCAGCAGTGGTCTGCCCGTGTATGGCGCAGCAGTGGTCTGCCCGTGTATGCGCAGCAGTGGTCTGCCGTGTATGACGCAGCAGTGGTCTGCCCGTGTATGACGCAGCAGTGGTCTGCCCGTGTATGACGCAGCAGTGGTCTGCCCGTGTATGACGCAGCAGTGGTCTGCCCGTGTATGACGCAGCAGTGGTCTGCCCGTGTATGACGCAGCAGTGGTCTGCCCGTGTATGACGCAGCAGTGGTCTGCCCGTGTATGACGCAGCAGTGGTCTGCCCGTGTATGACGCAGCAGTGGTCTGCCCGTGTATGACGCAGCAGTGGTCTGCCCGTGTATGACGCAGCAGTGGTCTGCCCGTGTATGACGCAGCAGTGGTCTGCCCGTGTATGACGCAGCAGTGGTCTGCCCGTGTATGACGCAGCAGTGGTCTGCCCGTGTATGACGCAGCAGTGGTCTGCCCGTGTATGACGCAGCAGTGGTCTGCCCGTGTATGACGCAGCAGTGGTCTGCCCGTGTATGACGCAGCAGTGGTCTGCCCGTGTATGACGCAGCAGTGGTCTGCCCGTGTATGACGCAGCAGTGGTCTGCCCGTGTATGACGCAGCAGTGGTCTGCCCGTGTATGACGCAGCAGTGGTCTGCCCGTGTATGACGCAGCAGTGGTCTGCCCGTGTATGGCGCAGCAGTGGTCTGCCCGTGTATGACGCAGCAGTGGTCTGCCCGTGTATGGCGCAGCAGTGGTCTGCCCGTGTATGGCGCAGCAGTGGTCTGCCCGTGTATGACGCAGCAGTGGTCTGCCCGTGTATGGCGCAGCAGTGGTCTGCCCGTGTATGGCGCAGCAGTGGTCTGCCCGTGTATGACGCAGCAGTGGTCTGCCCGTGTATGACGCAGCAGTGGTCTGCCCGTGTATGACGCAGCAGTGGTCTGCCCGTGTATGACGCAGCAGTGGTCTGACCGTGTATGACGCAGCAGTGGTCTGACCGTGTATGACGCAGCAGTGGTCTGACCGTGTATGACGCAGCAGTGGTCTGCCCGTGTATGACGCAGCAGTGGTCTGCCCGTGTATGACGCAGCAGTGGTCTGCCCGTGTATGACGCAGCAGTGGTCTGCCCGTGTATGACGCAGCAGTGGTCTGCCCGTGTATGACGCAGCAGTGGTCTGCCCGTGTATGACGCAGCAGTGGTCTGCCCGTGTATGACGCAGCAGTGGTCTGCCCGTGTATGACGCAGCAGTGGTCTGCCCGTGTATGACGCAGCAGTGGTCTGCCCGTGTATGACGCAGCAGTGGTCTGTCCGTGTATGACGCAGCAGTGGTCTGTCCGTGTATGACGCAGCAGTGGTCTGTCCGTGTATGACGCAGCAGTGGTCTGTCTCTGTATGACGCAGCAGTGGTCTGTCTCTGTATGATGCAGCAGTGGTCTGTCTCTGTATAATGCAGCAGTGGTCTGTCTCTGTATAATACTATAAAATAGAACTACAGGGTTCATACTTTCATTACCCAATCTACACACACTAAAAATTTGAACATCAATGATTTGCGATGGGTTAAATTAACGGAGGAAGTATGTAACAACAGCTTTAGAATTTTACACAACTTGTCACCGTGTTGTAGTGCAAGTTATGTTTGCTACCAATTAGGTAAAATCTTTTAATGAACGCATTCGATCATCAACATTTAGCCTTTTGTGCCATATAGAAAGGTTGTATAATCTACTTTCTCTAATATACTTTTATTTATTACAGTACAAAAGTTCAATGATCAAATAATGATTAGTCAATTGTATGCTTTTACTACATGATATGTGTTTATATTTTTATTTTTAATGCACAACATGTGTGTATATTTATGTTTTTACTTGTATTTTATATATTATACCTCACTATTAAGATCACACTCGGGATTGGGCTAAAATAAGTTGAATAGTGAGGTGACTGCATTAATGGGACTAATGTCCTATATGCTACTTTGTGGAAATCATTTGGGACTGTCCCAGGGTGACCATATTGGTCAGGTGGCTATATTACCGAGGTGACTGTAAAGCGAGGTTTGACTGTGTGTGGACTTTTGTCTAAAATAAACCTTCATTATTATTATTAACTACTGGTTATCATCAAATCTCACCAAAACCGTGCACACTTTCCAACACTGTGAATTACCTGCTAATGAAACAGTCCTATTGCATTGCCAGACCACGAACGGTCATCGCCGGGACATGGAGGAGTCAGACACTGACCTCATCCTGGACACGCGGGAGTCATACGGAGCGAACCAGCAGGGGGCGCCAGACAGGATCCAGAGTATCTCCTCCACTGCCGACTCACAGGTAGGTCTAGGACAGTCCTTCACATTCATCAACAGGACACTCGTAGATGTGCCATTTCCAGTGCTCAGACAGTTGGTCACCAGACAGTTGCTCACCCTTACGAAAATTCGAATTTAATTTTAAAATGCAACAGCTCACCTTTACGAATTTCATTTTAAAACGCCACACATGAGCTTCACAGAAAGTCCATTTGACGTCGCTAGAATTAGAAATTATTGCAATTTGGAAATGTGATTTAAGCGAATGTAGTGGCTTCCCTAAACTGATATAATGGTCCAGTGTGACCTGTCGGCCAGTGGTAGGAATGGCTTTGTTTGGATCCTGGTGGCTGGTAGATTCAGCTGGCTCACCAGCTTCATTTGGGTGTAAAAAAAATTTAATCGATGATATATATTATAACGAACAAAATATAAAAACTCCATTTCGCTTTACGACATTATGTCTATACATGCCGAGACGTCGCAACGTATGAGCTTCACAAAAAGTTTGTAAGGTGTCGCTCTGAAGGTTCATAGCCATTCATAGCCATCCTATTAAATATTACAACTTGAGGCTTTAATCAATATAGATAATGATAGTTAATATAGAAAATGATAATAAATCAAATCGGATGTAAAGTTTACCCATTATATAATGCTAAAATTAATTAATGACAGTTGTAGTAGCAACGCCGATTACCGCAATGTCAAACAAACTTTCTGTGAAGCCGTTATGTTTGCGTTTTTAAATGTTGATTGTCATGGAACTGGAAGTGTCCTTTTTTAGATTATACCACAGGATATATATATATATATATATATATATTTGCGAGAGGATCGTTGTATTAAGTTGTTTATACTATCACTTAATTTATTTACTGTTATTTTGCAGGGAAAGGGAAATTATGTTTTTACATTAGTTCCCTCAATAAACCCTGTTTCCGCAGTTCCTACGTATCCATATTTTTTTACATAAAATAACATTAACACATGGTGAGCAACTGTCGACTTTTTCATTTCCTTGGTGAGCAACTGTCCTTGATTCGCCATTTCCACAGTCTTTGCCAGCTTTGTCTGTCCTCTGCTGTGTTGGGGTCGGTTGACTTTTGCTTGTCCTATTCCTGTACATTATCCAGCAAGGTTTCCGCTAGTGACCTTCTCTTGCCTTCCATGACATTTCTGTGGGGAAAAGATAATTTTGGTGGTGCCCATCTATCTCCTCAGCAAGTGTTGCCATTGGTCAATGTGCTTATCTCTTCAGTCTTTAGATAACATTTCCTCTGTCATCATCCCCCCCCCACTCTGGCTGCCTCAGTTAGCCAGGTTATTTACCACTGCCCGGGCTCAGCGGGCCTTGGTTTGGAATCAGAGTTGTCCTTCTGCTAGCCCTTGGCTAAAAGCCTGTATGCAAATCAGCAGGTTGCTAGTTGCCTATAGCTGGGACAGTCCTGGTCAACTTTAATACAGATTTATACAAATGATTAATTGCCCAGTTGGTCGGCCAATACAGTGTCATGTTGCACAAGAGTTGGTCACGTAGCCACCCTTGTGACAATAGCAAGGTCAATTTATGGCTATAGTCTTGAGGTTTTTAGATGCACTGCCTATTAGAGGTGTTACCAGGGCGGACAAACTACAAATTATCAAGATCAGAGAGGGCACCATATTAGCCCTGAATCTATGACCAATGTCATCAGACACAGAAGACTGTTTGTTATGTTTGCCATATGCAAATGATAACGTCATTAGGCAAGCATTCAAACAATACTTCAAAGGACAGTGGAAGATAGGAAGACCACTGAAGAGGTGGAGTGACCAGATCAGAAATGATACTAGGCTATTGACAGCAGAGTGGCATGCCATAAATAGAACAGAATGGAGGGGTGCCACTTCCCAGAGGACAGCTAGTGAGGGGGTCACTATGGCCTGTGCTTTAAAATTTAAGTCAAGTAATTAAATTTGTGGCTACGATTGTTTCGCAGAGAATTTAGGACTCATCCCAATTTCGCCAACAGTTGGTTGCGATTTTGAAGCAGTGTGTGGCCAATCAGCGCCTGACCTGTCATCAAAGCTCAAATCAGGAGTGGTGCATGTCAAGACTAGTCTAAATGCACACGTAATTTAGCTGCACCTTGTCATGCAACACAGTGTCGCTTGACTAATTGTAGCTCTCGTGTAAACCTGCCTTTAGTCACTACAGTGTGAAATCTTCTTCTGAAGGTTTGTCTCAAGTAGTTTCAAGTAGTTATACTCCAAACAGCCCAATCTTGAGCTAACGCATGAGTTTGGACCAATGGCTTTTAGTGTCTCTTCTGAAAGACACGGGCAAAGTGGGGTGAACGAAATTGCCCATGCTTCGAAACATCGGAGGTGGAATTGAACCAGCGTCCTCTCGATCGACAGGCGGGTGCTCAAACCGTCCATTAGATCACCGCTCTCCTCTTATCTTTATCACCCTCCAGTCTCATCATACTGTTTTTTGTGCACAGACCATGTTTTGGGGGATGGTGCAAATACCATTTTTAGTGGAGTTGGGTATGTTTTGATGGGTGGTGCAGAAACCATGTTTTGAGAGGTGGTGTAGAAACTATGTTTTGAGGGGTGGTGTAAAAACCATGGTTTAATTAGTGGTACAAAGACCATGTTTTGAGGGGTGATGCAAAAACCATGTTTTGAGGGGTGGTGCAATACAGATATTTTTCTCAGTTAATTTTGTTCTGTCTCATGCTATGTCTACTTGACTCATGTTTATGCTCTGTATTACTTTCACCACCGACTCAAACATAACAGGTTACTGACTTACATGTATGTACACCCTCACACACTCACATGATGTGTACCTTGTCTGCTTGACTTATGTGCATGTGTTGTAGTGCCATTGACTCAAAGGTGAGCTGAACCTTATAAAAAAGCCTGGCGGCTTTGATGCACAGCTTTATAGAGTGTAGCATTCTTGACTCACAGCTACATAGAGCTAAGACTGTAACTTCTTTGACGCACAGCTACATAGAGCTAAGACTGTAACTTCTTTGACGCACAGCTACATAGAGCTAAGACTGTAACTTCTTTGACGCACAGCTACATAGAGCTAAGACTGTAACTTCTTTGACACACAGCTACATAGAGCTAAGACTGTAACTTCTTTGACTCACAGCTACATAGAGCTAAGACTGTAACTTCTTTGACACACAGCTACATAGAGCTAAAACTGTAACTTCTTTGACTCACAGCTACATAGAGCTAAGATTGTAACTTCCTTGATGCACAACTACATAGAGCTAAGACTGTAACTTCTTTGACTCACAGCTACATAGAGCTAAGACTGTAACTTCTATGACTCACAGCAACATAGAGCTAAGATTGTAACTTCCTTGATGCACAGCTACCTAGAGCTAAGACTGTAACTTCTTTGACTCATAGCTACATAGAGCTAAGACTGTAACTTCTATGACTCACAGCTACATAGAGCTAAGATTGTAACTTCCTTGACACACAGCTACCTAGAGCTAAGACTGTAACTTCTTTGACGCACAGCTACATAGAGCTAAGACTGTAACTTCTTTGATGCACAGTTACATAGAGCTAAGACTGTAACTTCTTTGACGCATAGTTACATAGAGCTAAGACTGTAACTTCTTTGACGCACAGCTACATAGAGCTAAGACTGTAACTTCTTTGACTCACAGCTACCTAGAGCTCAGACTGTAACTTCTTTGACTCACAGTTACATAGAGCTAAGACTGTAACTTCTTTGATGCACAGCTACATAGAGCTAAGATTGTAACTTCCTTGACGCACAGCTACCTAGAGCTAAGACTGTAACTTCTTTGACGCACAGCTACATAGAGCTAAGATTGTAACTTCCTTGACGCACAGCTACCTAGAGCTAAGACTGTAACTTCTTTGACTCACAGTTACATAGAGCTAAGACTGTAACTTCTTTGACGCACAGCTACATAGAGCTAAGATTTTAACTTCTTTGACGCACAGCTACATAGAGCTAAGACTGTAATTTCCTTGAATCACAGTTACGTAGAGCTAAGACTGACTTCCTTGACTCACAGTTACATAGAGCTAAGACTGTAACTTCATTGACTCACAGTTACATAGAGCTAAGACTGTGACTTCCTTGACTCACAGTTACGTAGAGCTATAAGACTGTAACTTCCTTGACTCACAACTACACAGAGATAAGACTGTAACTTCCTTGACTCACAGCCACATAGAGCTAAGACTGTAACTTCCTTGACTCACAACTACACAGAGCTAAGACTGTGACTTCCTTGACTCACAGTTACATAGAGCTAAGACTGTAACTTCATTGACTCACAGTTGCATAGAGCTAAGACTGTGACTTCCTTGTTACGTAGAGCTAAGACTGTAACTTCCTTGACTCACAGCCATATAGAGCTAAGAGCTGTAATGACTCAAAACTATGTAGAAATGCAATATCATTGAGCACATATATGCTGTAGATTACACAAAGCATTGGTGATAAATAGTTAGTGGAAGCAAGATAACATTGACACAAAGTATAAAGATAACATGCTATAAAACCATCAACTAATTTGGTGTGAAGGTAAAAGTAAATATTCTTTGTTTTAACAAGATTTAACAAGATTTGCCATCCAAGCCAAAGGCCCAGATGGCAAGTGGACAAGGAAGCCATTGGCTTATCGAGAGTCCAACAATGTTCATCTACTTATAACCCGCCCTCCTGAGATATGTGTCAACCTTGTTTTTAAACATATTCACGCTGCTAGCAGTTACACAATCTGTAGACAATTTGTTCCATTCATTTATTGTCCTCTGTGAGAACGAGTGCTTCCTGATGTCCAATCTACATTGATCCTTTACTAATTTTACCTCATGTCCTCTAGTTCTGCTATCCTTCTTGAGTGAGAAAAACATATTTCTATCAATATTTTCATACCCATTCAATATCTTAAAAAGTTCAATCTGATCTTGTCTTAACCTCCTTGTCTCTAGAGTTGTTAAACCACATTCTTTCAGGCGTTCTTCATAACTAAGGTCTCTAAGTTCTGGAACCATTTTAGTTGCTCTCCTTTGTATGCGTTCAAGCGTATCTATATCCTTCTTACGATATGGTCTCCATGCTTGTATACAGTATTCTAAATGAGGTCTAACTATTGCTTTATAAAGAGGTATAATTAACTTTTTTCCCTTGTATGTTATGTTTCTTCTAATCAATCCAAGAATTTGATTACCCTTTGAAGCTGCAATACCACACTGCTCTGAAACTTTCATATCAGCGCTTATTGTAACTCCTAAGTCCTTTTCTTTTACAGTAGTACCCAGAACAGTATCTCCCATTTTATAGTTTACATTCAAGTTCCCATGTCCTGTATGTAGGCATTTACATTTCCCAAAATTGAACAGCATCTGCCATTTCTCAGACCATTTCACTAATCTGTCTAGATCGTTTTGTAAATGTTCTTTATCACCATCAGTATTAACCTTTCTAAACAGTTTTGTGTCATCCGCAAATTTCAGTACGTTACTTGTTATACTGTCGTGCAAGTCATTGATATAAATTAAGAATAATATAGGTCCTAATACTGATCCTTGAGGTACCCCACTCAAAACCGATTTCCAATTTGAAACTTCGCCATCTACTACAACTCGTTGTCTTCTGTCAGTCAGCCATTGTTCTATCCAGTCAGTTATGCTATCCCCGATACCATGGGCTTTTAATTTAAGTAGCAATCTTTGATGTGGCACTTTGTCAAAAGCTTTCTGAAAATCTAAGTAGATAATATCTACTGGCGATCCAACGTCTATCCACTTAGTGATTTCTTCCAAAAAACATAACATATTTGTTAAGCATGACCTCGCTTTAAGGAATCCATGTTGAGATGAATTTAATAATTTATGCTTAACGAGGAAGTCCACCATATGGTCTTTAATTGACCTTTCTAATAATTTACAAATCACTGACGTTAAACTCACTGGTCTGTAATTCTCTGACTTATTTCTCGAACCCTTTTTAAATAATGGTATGATGTTTGCTTCTTTCCATTCAAACGGAACAACTCCCTCTTTTAATGACAAGTTGAATACTCTTGCAAGTGGTATACTGATTTGTTCTACTGTTTCCATTAGTAATTTTGGAGGAATCCCAAACAACAACAACAAAAGTTTAATGTGTACTCCAAGATTTGCATGATGCATATATTAGAATTAATTTAGTTCACATCAATATTTTTAAACAGCTAACTTTATTGTATCCAAGTAAGCGTATATTTTATATGTCACCATTCAGTGAGTGTTCTAAGGTGGTGCAGTGGTGTCAATAAAAAATCACCATTATTATTTTACTTAACAGTTGTAACATGAAGTTGTGGTATTACAGGCTATACTGTTGTAAAATGGTGTTACATTGTTATTTGTTTTTTCTATTATATTGGTGATTGTGTTACAAATTAAAGTTGTACAGTGTTGTAGTGGTATTACATGGTTACTGTTACAGAAATGTTGTAGTGGTGTTGCATGATTACTGTTACACAAATGTTGTTGTAGTGGTGTTACATGGTTACTGTTACACTAATTTTGTTGTGGTGATGGTGTAAACTAGCTTTGGTGATGGTGGTGCTGTTACCTATTACAGCTGATGTTATTTGTTCCAGTTGTAAAGCACTTGTATTTTTATGATCAGTGTTTCAACTAAAGAAGTAGTTTTAAGGGTGGTACAAAAAGGTTGTTGATATGTTGATGGTTACAAAGAATACCTTTTTGGGGTGGTGCAAACACTGTTTTGAGGATAGTAGAGAGATAGTTTAGTTGCACTCAGAGTGGAGGAAAGAAGGAGACTCAGATGGGAGGACTGTGTGAAGAGAGATTTGGCAGGCATGTGAGGGGAGAACGAGGGATGGGAGAGTGAAGATGGTTGGTGGAAACAGGATCACTGACAGAAGAAGGAAATCAATGACGTGTACCGGTGCCAGCCTCATCCCGAACTTCAGGGATAAAGAGGGGAGGGACAAGGGTAATAAGATTATTTGTTGAGGGGTGCAAAGAACATTATTAGAGGAAAGTGCATCGTTAGAGGGATGGTGCAAAGAGCAGGGTTTGAGGGCTGGTACAAAGTACATCGTTAGAGGGATGGTGCAAAAAGCAGGGTTTGAGGGCTGGTACAAAGTGCATCGTTAGAGGGATGGTGCAAAAAGCAGGGTTTGAGGGCTGGTACAAAGTGCATCGTTAGAGGGATGGTGCAAAAAGCAGGATTGAGGGCTAGTACAAAGTGCATCGTTAAAGGTTGGTGTGAAGAGCAGTATTTCAGGGCTGGTGCAAAGAGTAGTGTTAAGGTTGATCCCTGACACTAACTCTCACTAGTTTTCTCAGACCTGCTATATTTGTGTGGTTCCGTATTTTTGACGTGAAATTCTGTATAAAGCCATATAAATCTGAATCACATAAAATGCCTATAGCATTCCTATCTCACGCAAGTGTTGCCCTCTGCCAGGCTATGACGTACACCTACATCAAGTGTTGCCCTATGCCAGGCTATGACATACACCTATATCAAGTGTTGCCCTCTGCCAGGCTATGACATACACCTACATCAAGTGTTGCCCTCTGACAGGCTATGACATACACCTAC
Source organism: Lamellibrachia satsuma (assembly GCA_033239005.1). Lineage (NCBI taxonomy): Eukaryota > Metazoa > Annelida > Polychaeta > Sabellida > Siboglinidae > Lamellibrachia > Lamellibrachia satsuma. Next base: position 973,582 of record BSQZ01000069.1, on the reverse strand, counting down.
ATCAGGTGTTGCCCTCTGCCAGGCTATGACATACACCTACATCAAGTGTTGCCCTCTGCCAGGCTATGACATACACCTACATCAAGTGTTGCCCTCTGCCAGGCTATGACATACACCTACATCAAGTGTTGCCCTCTGCCAGGCTATGACATACACCTACATCAAGTGTTGCCCTCTGCCAGGCTATGACATACACCTACACCAAGTGTTGCCCTCTGCCAGGCTATGACATACACCTACACCAAGTGTTGCCCTCTGCCAGGCTATGACATACACCTACACCAAGTGTTTCCCTCTGCCAGGCTATGACATACACCTACACCAAGTGTTTCCCTCTGCCAGGCTATGACATACACCTACATCAAGTGTTGCCCTCTGCCAGGCTATGACATACACCTACACCAAGTGTTGCCCTCTGCCAGGCTATGACATGCACCTACACCAAGTGTTGCCCTCTACCAGGCTATGACATACACCTACACCAAGTGTTGCCCTCTGCCAGGCTATGACATACACCTACACCAAGTGTTGCCCTCTGCCAGGCTATGACATACACCTACACCAAGTGTTGCCCTCTGCCAAGCTACGCATTCACACTGCTAGCATTTGCACAAACATCTAGATAATTTATTCCATTCATTTATTGTTCTCTGTGAGAATGAGTACTTCCTGATATCCAGTCTACACTGATCCTTTATTAATGTTACCTTGTGTCCACGAGTTCTACTGTCTTTCTTGAGTGAGAAAGAAATTGTGCTATCAATGTCTTCATACCCATTCAGTATACCACTATATGGCTAGCCTGTCTACCATTCACGGATTATTTTGTGTTAGCGTTTGTTTTTGTTTGTTTTGAGGTGCATGATGAGGATGGAGATGTGAAACTATTAGAAGACTGCGGAGATTGCTCGTCAGGACCGTCAAACATTTCTCTTAGTTTACTTGATATTCATTAATACCTCAGTCTGTTATTTTACCAATGTGTCATCTTATTTTCATATGTATACTTGTTTTTGTTTTGAATATTTTGTTTTGTTGTTACACTCAGCGTGTTTGTAATTACCAAATACAAGTGGTGTTGTCTAATGTTGTAATATCAAAAAGCAAGAACCTAAGAAAATAACAGCATAACTTGTTATCAAGATACATTGATAGCAGATTTGACTGAAGATCTTAAATCTCTGTATAAAATCTTGAAAGTTTAGATGTGCAAAAAGATTTGCAGTAGCTAAGGATGATCCAAAGACACAATTAGAACCTGGTTTCATGAGAGAACAGGGCTTAACAGATCTTTTGTTTGTGCATCACCATCCATAAGGGTGCAGACTTCGAGTGCGTGCGGGCCGTTTTGTGTTATGACCACCTGACTAATACAAAGTGGCACACAGGTCAATGTCCAAAATTGTGATACGAAACTCAATGTTTTTCGGCTGTTAAGGGACCATCTAAAAATATTGATGTATGACGCTTCATATTCAACCTCGTAAATGAAATTTTTATTACGTAGACATGTGGAAACCATGTAAGATTCCTGGTATAGCCATCAGTTAGCACGTACATAATACATAATACTAAAATGGATGTGCAAAGTAGAATGTCATTTATACTCTCACGTGACTGGAAGATAAACAATGTATTTTACTAGATGTGTTGCACTAAGCAAGACAGTTACTACCCCCTGCCCCCCGCTGCCAATTTTTTTAGTATCAAATGTTGATGTTTTAAAATGGCACCTAAGATAATAGTATTGTTAAAATGTATTACGTTTGTATCTCTGGTGCTTCACTAAGTTTCCTTTGTCTGCTCTGCTCTATTTTTGTACTGCCCATAAAACAAACATGATTGTCTTTAAGTGTGCATGTTGGGATATATTTTTTATTCCTCAAGTTTATTTACACTGCTTGTAAGTGATATTTAGGATTTAGCTAAGGCGGGGAGTTTTGTTGTGTGTTTAATAGCCGGGTTCTCTGTATATATTACAGCAGTATTCCCAACCTCCCACATTGTTCCAATTTCCAGTAAGCAATACAGATTTTTGGGAGGTAGGCTGTATCTCATTTTTATGCAGATTTATTTTAAATGGAAAAATTTTGACAAAGTACATATTATACTTATAATATCATCACACAACTACAGAATCAAATGACAAATTTATAACAGTCGACGCACAAATCATTGTCATGATACATTGATTTCTGACAAGACCTAGCAAGTTTTTTTATGTAGATATATTTTGTAGCTTAATTTTGGTCACACTTAATCGGAATAGGAATTAGCAATGACGAATTTTATATAATTTGATATGGCTTTACACCAAATTTCAAGTAAACAACACAGATTTCAACCAATAAAAATGTGGCAGGTCACCTGCTTCAACAGTGGATAAAGAGACTTTGTTGCCAGTTGAGAAAGGACTCAGTGAAAACTTGGTAACTTGACCATAGGTCCACCTGTGAGTGCAGGTTATGGAATAGAGGGGTCTGTTTCAAGGTGCTGTGTCTGCCTTTGATATATCATACAAGCATAATGGGTCAGTGTTATATTGTTATCTAATCAGGATTATCTTTTCAAGATTTGCTCATATTAGTTATCTCTGTGCATTCCTATAAGTGCTACTTGGTGCATATGAAGAAAATGTTGTTATATGTACCTGTAAATTGTGTGCTGTATATAAAGTGTCATGAAGCTCAGTGAACTCCATACATGCCATCCCAGGTGATTCATACCTGTGAGACAGGTAACTAAAATCCATAAGACCCGCAAATGAACCAAAATGATTATCTGTACATTCTATGGTGTGCAGCATATGCTCAAAAAGATATATTGATTGGATCTAGTGAGACTACATGTGGTGCAGAGAGAGTTACGTTTCTGACGTGTTGTGAATTGATGATCTGTTCCCATGCCATTTGACAAACACATATCCCGTAATAAGATAAAAGCCATGTTCAAAATGTACAAAACTGTGCAGTTTCCGAAATCCGTAAGAATTGGCACGTATGGAACCACAGTTGTACAAGTGTGGCTAGAAGTTCACTTTGATGTACAAAGCTCACTGTATGTGCCTGTGTGGTCAGTGTATCCAGGCTGTGGTCATTGTATAGAGTTTGTGATCCGTGGTTGTTGTCAGCAATTTGTATTAATGAAAATTTTTGAAAAACCACTTTTTGCTCAGTGTGTGTGCATTTGCTTGATTGTGTGCAGGAGTGTGTGAGTGTGTGCACACCATGTTATTGTGTGTTCGTGCATGCGTGCGTGCCTGCGTGCATGCGTGCGTGTGTGCATGCGTATGTGCGGACAATTACACTTGCATGTGTTTGGATAATACAGATATGATACATATATGTCATCGGAAGCTATTAACTTAAAAGAAAAACCTGTTACAATGTACAATAAAGTTTGCAACAGAGAAATCTGTGAGTTTTGTTTACATTCCTGGTAAAACTAGATGTGGAAAACACTAGAGGCTTTTGAAAGTTGTGAGAGTAAACAGCTGTTTAAAGCTGCAAAATATGATAATTTTTATTGTAAAGTCATGTCACTGTAGGAAGGTTATATCTAGTCTAACATATTGACTTATTGACTAATTTTTTACTATGATTTTACCATTATCTGTTTGTGGACGTAAACCTTGCTGTTCAAGTGCATTGGATAACAGCTGTCGACAATTACCTGGGGTCAAAGGTCATAATGTAAAGCAATAATGGGGTTTCATGGTGGGTGTATTATTATATTCCTCTCCACCTGTAGCCATGCATGATATTCCTCCCGAAACATTCAAGTTAAACAGATAACGATGAAAGTATATTTATTTAATGTGGTTCATTAAACGCATTCAGGTGATAAAGATGTTTGATATAATTTATGCTATAATAGCCGAGTTGGCCGGCACCACTCAATCAAGTCTTGGTCCAACTGGTGGCTTCATGAAACGTTTGTACCGTAAGAAGGAATTTATGTGGACATTTCACATAGATCACATAACTCTGAACAATTGGGGATCGCGCTTTTAAAGTGGCTGCACCTAAACTATGGAATTTCCTACCTGAAGACGTGCACAGTAGCAACGATGTCAGTGATTTTAAGAGTAAATTGAAGACTCACTATTTTAGCATAGCATATAACTTAGTTATTAATTTTAGTCATTTAAATTGCTTTACTTTTTAAAATCATTTGTACTATGGCATTTGTTTTAATTTTTTTTACAGTTTTACCATTTGCCATTTCTTTACTGTACAGCACCATAGAATGCCATTGTATGGTGCTGTAGAAATGAATAAACATTTACAGTTGTAAAAAACTGTACACACTTTTGTTCTGAGTCATCCATTCAAAACAATAGTTCTTTAGGTAATAGGTTCCTTCATATTATCCCCACCCCATGGGGTTTTTTAATTTGTGTACATGTATGTATTAAATTGTTTAAATGTATGAAGCATCTCCATGGCCCCGGGGTTTGCCTATGAAATTTCATCCTGAAACATGCGAAACTGACAGCGATACAAGGGAACAGACAGACAGACAGAGTCGCCATCTTATTTATTTTGTATACATGCATAATCAGACATTGTGCTTTTAAACTATAAATGTAGAAGACTGAAGAATAAGATTCAACAATGTTGTGGTGATCAACAATGTCGTGGTGACTGTGGTGATGTGAAATGAATAAATTGAGAAAAGGGGGTGGGTTCTAATGCGAGCGAGGGTGGTTAAAAGGTTTGCACAACCACCACTAGGGTTATGCCATGTAGTGTCTTTACAACTGGATGGAACTATGTTAATTTAATCTTTTAATTTAATTTAAACTACAGTAAGCCTAATATAGTGTAGCACATTACAGTAACATCCAAATTTTCTTTTATGTGGGTGCTCTGAATTTTTTTTATCACTTAAAAAACCACTTCAAATCATAGTTTTAAGACATTTCTGGTTAGTTGTTGCTCTCCTATTTATCTCTGTAGTCAGGGATGAGGCTGGCATTGATACTGATCCTCAATTTTTTTCTTCTTCCGTCACTGATCCCATTTCACTGCTGTCTCTTCCATAAGTCTCCACTGCCCCATCCCTCGCTCTCATTCTCCACTCCTCTCCCACTCTTGCCAAACTTCTCTCTCTCTCTCCTCTCAATAATGTTGACTTTAAAACCCAACAACATGACCAGATTTAGGACTGTGAAGGCCCCTGAATAGTGATTGACCAGTCATCCCATCACAATACTTAGTTATGTAACATCAAGTTCATTTGAATTCCTAGCGACCTCAAAAGAACTAAACGATGGATTTTTTAAATCAAAGGCTTTGGTGGGGGTCAGGAAATAACCGAGATTCTGTTGAGCAAGTCAGTCCAACATGTTTTTTAAATGGTGGTTACCTTCGAGTACATCATCTAGTGGCATAACAGGTTATTCATGTGTTTTGTTATGCTAAAGGGAAGGAGGAACATGACCTAAAACAGTTTTATGGAGGCCCCCCTTAAAATTGATTTTGTGGAAGCCCCTGGTCCACTTCCCAGTCAACCATATTATAAAACTGGCAGTTCTCAGCAATAATTAACATTTTAGACAGTCAGTATGAGCACTATATTTGCACATCAGATTTATAATTAAATAATATGATAATCATGATTAAACTGTGCTGACCTGTATAGTAAATGTTATCATGTAGAAATTCTACATTTGTATGTTAGCTTGGAATAGAACTCTAATGACAGAACATTGTCATTGACACACTGAGTAAGATATTTAACATGTGTGCGAACTGTGTCAGAATTAACCAATATTGCCACTGACGCACCAGCACATGATGTGTCAGAAGAGAGGGTGATGTATCATTACATGTCAGATGAGCATGATGTGTCTGCTACTGTCATAATAGTCTTACTGCAGCCACTCATTGTCATGAGGGTAGTTGATACAGTCGGACTACATTTACTTTTTCAAATCTGACATAACAAAGCAAGAATGACTCCTTGATAAATTACACTGATATACACTTCAAATAGTCAGTGTCATGAGATGTTATCCCTCTTTAATAGTCTGTGTCATGATATGTCATAATTATGTAATAGTCTGTGTCATAAGGTGTTATCCTTCTTTAATAGTCTGTGACATGAGATGTTATCCTTCTCTAATAGTCTGTGTCATGAAGTGTCATACTTCTCTAATAGTATGCGTAATCAGATGTCATCCTTCTCTAGTAGTCTGTGTCATCAGATGTCATGCTTGTTGTAGTTCTCCCTGAGCCTGGATGAACGAGTAGATCCTCGGCCCACACATGTGAAGATGGTCGGTCCAACGGGGGACCTCGTATAGACGTGTCATGTGGGTCTGTCTCTGTGCGTCACTGGTCTGTCACAGGCAATCATGTGACATGGTCGTACCGTTGACACAATGTACGCAAGAAGTATGCTTGACATACTAATATGCATGTTGTAAAGGCCAAGTTGTCAAGATCTCGCTTTGTGTGATGGTATTTAAAGCTCCCTCTGCAGTCCAATTTTTTTTGATCTCGTTACAGACACATTTCGCAAAAAAATTAACATATCTAAAGGACAAAATTAGCTATGTATAACCTGTCTCTATATACTACAACAAGACGATTCATACTTTTGCAAGTTACTATTCATAGTTTTGCAAGTTACCTGATTTTATGATTAGAAATCAATTCTTTCCTCGATTTTAACAAAATATATGCACATTTCACTAAAGCTATTCACACACCACAGATTTGAACATCTACAAACCTGATTCACGATGGGCTAAATGAGTTGTGGCAGAAGCTTTAATTCTTGGTCTGTCCAGATGCTGAAACCCCTGTGATGCCTGGCTTTGTGTGGCGCCATCTATTATGTATACCGGTAGTGCTCAAACGATGTATCGATGGAAATGTGATCGTACCAAAGATTATTGATTATATACCAGCTGTGATCTCATTGTGATTATAACTCAGTTCAGTCTTACATGTGACCTTGTGGACATGGCTCTTATCTTGTGGACATGGCTCTTATCTTGTGGACATGGCTCTTATCTACTGGACATAGTCAAATTTTTTCTCAATGAAAGTGTCGCCGAATATCATGCTGCAAGAATCGATCCTGTGTGAGACCGATTAGCGATGCTAATATTTGAAATGATTGTGTCTGGAAGAATCGGAACAGGTTCTAATCTCGTAATAGTTGACCCTGATCTTGAAGCAGGCCAATCAGCGACCCATGGCAGGTTCACTCGTTGCGACCTTTCATCAAAGCTCCAATCGGGAGTGACACAAGTCAAAATCTAGGTTTTAGTGTCTAGACATGTTGCTTGTCTAAATGCACACACAGTTTAGTTGTGTGATGCCGTACAACTCAGAGTCACCCAATTAATCAAGCAAAAACCACTCATATACGCTGGACTTTACTCAAACATCAAGAGAAATACCATATTCGACCTAATAAGTTTACAGCACGTTTGAAAAAAAATTGGGCCATGAAAAAATTTCAACGAATCTGTTCTTCTAAGTGTACTGCAAAATGTTTTTCTCTAGACAATAAAGTAACTGTTTAACACTAGTGGTGTAATTTGGTGATAGTGTAGAACAACTGAAAAGTTTTGTCAATTGTTAGCACCAGATGGAGGCACTTTTCAGTTGTTCCACACTAGTCAAATTACAATAATTATGGATCCTGCTGATTTAAAAAGGGGGTGTATGCTAATTAGGGCGTGTATATTTAATAGGTCGAATACATTATATCACAAGTAGTTGAACTGTTATGATGTGTAGTCATAACAGCAGTGGCATGGATGCCTGTTAGCTTTTGATTCCTGTTGTGTGCTGTGTTCCATCACAACCAGCTGGTTGATCTAGTCATTGTCGTCTGTATTCTAGTCATCATTGTCAACATGAGTGTCATAACTATGAATGTGCGATGCATTTTGACGGTGGTTCCACCTTTTTGTAATGAAAAATGTTTTCCAGTAAACTCAGATTTTCAGTTTTAGGGGTAATTTGTGAATTGTTGTTATCATTGTTAGAGGCACACAATATGATTATTTTTATTGTAAAATCCTGTTACGTAGTATTTAAACTACATCTGTTCTAACATTTTGCTCGCCCAAATGCATTTTAATGAATAAATTTTTTTTTATGTAATTTGGCCGTTATCTGTTTAATTTGAATTTCTTAGAGCAATTATCATGTTTACATTGTACACAGAGCACAACATAATTTTACAGATGTTAATGATGTGCCTGTCACGTGATTTCATGAATGTCTGACCACGATCAATTTTGTCCATGGGTACTGGAAATTGTTGACAGATGTTGAACAATATACTGAGTGGCAAGGTGGATATTTACGAACAGATAACGGTCAAATTATATTTTTTACACTGGTACATTAAATTCATTTGGACAGAATGTATAGTTTAACCTACATACCATGATTTTTCTTTGAAAACGATAATACTTTACCTTTAAATCCAGTGTATATAAAGACAGTTCATTTATAAATGCCAAAATGTTTAATGAGTTTTGGAGTGGATGTAACAGCAAGGACTGATGGTGTTGTGGTGTGCTAATATTCTGTCATCAAAATAATTAGGTGTCAAATGAGTAGAATGTACATCAAGTAATGCAGACTGACTGTTCATCAGTGTTGTAATTCAATGTTATGTAAAAATTAATTGTTCATTGCCAATGTTGTTTTGGTAAATGTACTGTCGTACCAGCGCCTCTCGTTCGTCAATCGTGCCTGGCTGAACATCTGTGGTTTACAATAATTACCGTAACTGATGCAAGTTTATCCTGCAGTTATTTTGTAAATTTGCTTCGGTATTAAATTGATCAGTTCGATACTCCTTGCTATGTGCATTTGTTTCAGCAAAATTTTGATTAAAAATATTGTCAGTGACGTGTAAAAATCACTTATTCATTTAAGCTTTGCTCATATACACATCTAAAAGTTCTTGAATAGTGCTGTATCCATTCACTGAGACTGTTGAAAGTGCTTTACACCTCACCCTCTGGCAGACCTGTTCATTCCAACACCAACTCAACTTCTCTGGGAATCATTCAGCCACACTGCAATTACTGCACGAAGACTATTCGGGTTCACATATCCACGTCTACATGTAGCCAGGTACTCATTTATGCAGCCGAGTGAATTGAGGCAGTGCGGAGTGAACAGAATTTCACAAGCTTCAAAATGGCATCAAGAAATTCAAAGAGTCCTCTCAATTGAGTTTGACGTTCTAACCATTGAGCCACTGCACCCAACTAAACAGCCTACTTTCATAACTGTTTAAAAAAATACTTGGTGCTGATTTTAATGGAGCTGATGAATCAAGATATATGAAATACTTGGTGCTGATTCTAATGGAGCTGATGAATCAAGATATATAAAATACTTGGTGCTGATTCTAATGGAGCTGATGAATCAAGATATATAAAATACTTGGTGCTGATTCTAAAGGAGCTGATGAATCAAGATATATAAAATACTTGGTGCTGATTCTAATGGAGCTGATGAATCAAGATATATAAAATACTCGGTGCTGATTCTAATGGAGCTGCTGGATCAAGATATATATATATATATATATATATATATATATATATATATGTATATATAATATATATATATATATATGTGTGTGTATATATTACAATCAGGGTCAAGTATTTAAAAAAACAATGGTTCAGATTTCAGACCTTTACATTTCCCCCCAAGCATTCAAATACTTTCTACAAGTATTTGTATATTTGTTTGACTACTCGATGATGTCGCCATTCCCTCCATCACATCAGGGGGCTGATTCACACCATTCTATGCTGCACAAAATTGCAATCTGGATTCTATGAAAGACAAAAAAGAATTTTCGTAAAATCCTATAATTTTTATTTCAAAAATCAACCTGGGAGATATACCATTACCCGGGGGTATTCGTCATCTGATGCAATACAATTGTGTTATTTTCATCTGTACAGGCTACATTTGACAGTAGAGAAATATCTGATTCCAGTTAAATTACCGTATTCGACCTATTAAGCGTACATGCCCTAATTAGCATACATCCCCTTTTTTAATCAGCAGGATCCATAATTATTGTAATTTAACTTGTGTCGCCACTTGGTGTTAAATAGTTGGCACCACTTTTCAGTTGTTCTACACTAGTCACCAAATGACACCAAGTGTTAAACAGCTACCTTATTGTTTAGAGAAACAGGTTTTGGTGTACACTTATAAGAACATTTTTAGATGGCCCAATTTTTTTACGCTTATTAGGTTGAATACGGTAAATATAAGACATTTAATGTGGAACATCATTCACCTCAAATATGTCATGTCTTTGACTATGTAAAAACTTTTAGCTTCATTTACAGTGACGCCACATTGGTTATCAACTTGATACATGGTTCTTTCATCTCGTTTATCCGCACCCTTTGGCTTGGATTAGTGAAACACCCTATTATCATCAGTGCTATGACTATATCGATAATATATGTGTAACATATCATGAAATTGTTATTGCTTTATTATTTTAGTGATATCCATTAATTGACATGACCTTGAATAAAGAACAATGTTGTTATGATGTAAAAGCAACCACATAGGCTGATTTGGTGCATCTGACGTTTAAAGCTTCGAGCGTTAGGTGAATCCTTATACTTGTAGTGCTATCCAGCCAGTTGACTACCTGAAGGTTGAAAAGGTATATAGAAAAATTGGATTAATGAAGTGATTTACAGTATATCGAGATTGTTCCCATGCAAAAGTAATCTGCGGATTAGTTTTAAAATATATTGTTGAAGAACGTATGACTGAAACATGACTAACATTACTACAGGTCAAGAAAAAACTCAATAACCTTGATGTACTGACCTCTAAAATAGCTCGACCATTCAATGAAACCAATGCAGTGAGCTAATCATCACCAAGATGACAACAGACACAGCCTGCAGTGCCATGCACTACTGGGGCTTTGCCTGTGTGTAGGGAAACAGCGAATTCACAGATGAAACAAACTCGCTACCTGGTGAGAATGGTCAGTACTGTGCATGTGAACTGTGGCGTGCTCTGGTGTTAGTAAGAGATAGGTTTGGGCCTTGGTCTTGTATGAAGACACGCTCATGGACGCAGAAAGTTAATTTGAAAACAACAAAACACACAACTTGTAAATGTTTTGCATGTCGAAGTAGGACGAGATTACGTACCAGCATCACAACATCGACATACTTAAATACAACATTCACCTAAATTGTCCATTTCTGAAACTGGTTTTGTAACACTGCACCAGGTGGAGCCCTCTCTCCAGACAAAGGCAAACTAGCAAAATGAGTGCGTAGGTGCTCAAGACCTTTCTGAGTTCGCTGGTGATCCGATTTCTCTTTTTTGAGCTCATCTGTGAGCTCGTCGACAAGATTCTGCATATATTCCAAGTCATGTGCATGTGCCGATTTCAGGTTTTCCTCACGCAGAAGCATCTGTTGTTCTGACTCCGCTTGCAGTGTCGTTGCATCAATTTCCAATTTCACCTTTTCCAGACGCTCCTTATTTGCATAAGTCCTCAAGTCATGCATTTCAGCCATGCTTGCTGAATGTTCCTTTTCTAAACGTGCCACATCACCCTCTAGAAACCTAATCCTAGCATTAGCTTCATCTAACTGCGACGTCAGATTTTCAATCAACAATCGCTGTCGTTCATTCGAGTTTTTTGCTTTATGGAGGTACTTAGCCGTAGCATGCACCATTCTGCTTTGTTTTTTGTTAGCACTGCGTAGTTGTGACAGTTCTTCGTTTGCTACCTGTAGCTCGGCACGTAGTTGCGCATTTTGTTTCTTTGCTACATTGAACACCCCGCGTAACACGTTGAGCTCCTCCTTGCTCCAGATACAGTCACGATCCCTAACCTCCGCAGAAACCAACTCCGCTTTCTTCTTTTCAGAAGCCTCTGTCAAACAAATTGTAAAGAATTTTTAACATCGTCATCATCATCATCACACATAGTACAATATGGTTTTGGTTGAATTTCTGGCCATTAGTTAGTGGTAGTGGGAATTTTTTCTACATTGTAGTTTGATGATTTGTCATTGTTAAGCACAACTGACTGAGGGTTGGTTTTTGGTCAATGGAGGGGGGCATTTTAGATGGTGGTTCCTCGCTTAGTCCCAGAGAAAAAATTATAATGGACAAATGAACTAAAATATTGTGTGCAAATTCTGTGTGAATTCTTTCTGCAAATTAATTAGTTTAACTTAAACAAAAACTAATGTTTTTAAACACAGAGTTAACACACTTTATAAGGGGACATTACATAAATTTTCAAAGTCCAGAAAATTCATAGTGTTTACTATTGGTTCAAACCACCTCCCACCCTCCCAATATGTGGTGTGGGACCATGCATATTTCCAACCAAAAAGCAGTCAATAGCAACCTGCCTGTTATCAATATAATTATAAACAAAGAGTATGCAACTATTAGAATAAACCGTAACAAGAGGTTACAATATTTACTCGTCAATAATTTATTATTTATTTCATTGAAACGAAAAAAGCAACAGAAATGAAAAAATACCAACATACAGATTCAAATGACATGACATGGCTACCAAGACACTACCAAGACACTACCAAGACACTATCAAGACACTACCATGACACTCTACCCAGTTCAGATATCCATAACAGGTCAACAGTGTCAATGTGCATAATGCTTGTTTTACTTGTTGTAAAATGGTGACACCAGTGCTGCTGGGATTCGTTTGTCCTGTGAAACTGACTATACACGGTTATCAAAACTTCTTCTGGATGCATGATACGAAACCTGTCTCCGCTGTAGCACTGTAGTGAGTTGGGAAAGGTTACCTTTGACTTTGATTCTGCCTTCCTCTTCCTGTAGTACGGTCACCAGCCACACTCTCTGGTAGACGTTCTTGATTGCACTGACATCTAGTGGTGATATCTGGCATTTGGCAACTTTTTCAAAGACATTTATTGTGTCCTTGTTCTCTTCTCTACTGCCAGGTGGCTTCGATTTAAGGATGTCGTTAATAGTGAGACCAAACGCAGGTGGGAAGAGTTCCTCTATCCATTGGCCTGGCTCAGCTGTCATGGCAACGGTCCTGTGTCTCCCTGAACAAAAATTAATCATTTAAAATGATGGAATAATTATGCTTAACCTACCAATAACTGAAATAGAATATGTTTCATGTGTGCATCAGGGAATATTTTTATTTATGAAAAAAGGAGTACTTTGAGGTTGCAGTTCTCTCACTTCTGTGCATATTGGCCTGGGCTGGTGAAAAAAGTAGTTTCCCAGGATATACATATACCCAAAAGCACCAGTAGGAAATGAAAGGAGGCAAGAAGCTTGCCTTAAATTTCGTTTTCAGGCTGGGAAAGGTGAATATCCAGGCAGCCAGAAATGTACTTTTAAGCTTATTTGAAACCTTACTAAAATGCAATAAACACATGCAAAAAACATGTATATATCTCATGTCTATATCCCCAGTTACTTGAAAATAATCAATATGTCAATAACTATATAATATATGTACTAGAAATGTGTATTAAAAATGAATTAGTAGAATAAGAGTGAATATGTGTTGTATCAGTATGATGCCAGGAATTGCTATATAACAGAGCAATAATATAGATATTTATATGTATGTATGCATATTATAACAAAACAATGCAACGGGGAGAGTGCATATAAGTTTACACTTCAATTCTCTCCATTTCCAGCACAAGATTGTAGCGCATTATTATTGTAACTACTCATCTTTTAAATATACATGATTTATATGAGCATGAATTATATATGTTCTGCATTAGCAATGTATTTATATACATGTTCTGCATTAGCAATGTATTTATATACATGTTCTGCATTAGCAATGTATTTATATACATGTTCTGCATTAGCAATGTATTTATATACAGGTATGTACTGTTGGAAATAAATGATTATTATTATTATTAATTAGTAGAACAAGATGAACTATTTTGCAGTGATCATTTTGCTGCTCTCGTCTGTTTCCCAGAAGTCCTGGATGAGGCTAGCATTGATACTGGTCATCAATTTTGTTGTTGATTGTTGAAATCATCTTGTGCTACTGATCCCGATTTACTGCCATCTCCACCATTCATCTCCACTCCATCTCTTGATTTTGTCAAATAAGGAAGGATTTAATTGCTGATGTTACAGCTCCCTAATCCATTTAGCCCATTGCGAACCAGATTTTTATGACCAAATCTGTAGTGTCGCTGCGTGAATAAAAGTAATATTGATTATCGTTTGCGATATACCAACTTAAGCTTATGACAACATCACAATGATGGGAACGAGACAACAATTATTTTCCTTGCCAATTTTCATAACATGAGTCATTACAAGAAAATGCTTGCAATGCTATTGAAGAGATAATAATTATTATATATAATTAGCTGTAATTCTATATATAACATAAATTAAGTACTGGGATGTGGGATACTGAGATCTAGGACGGGAATTATCAAACAAGAAAGGTGTTGATTGTTGGGCATACTGGGCGTTCGGGTATGCAAAGGGTAGAGGCCTGTGGGTCTAGGTGGTATTATATAGAGCCTATAGCCTAGCCATGGGCTTGGCCAGGGACAGTCAGACTTCCAAGTAACAGTAGGGGAAGGCACTATTACGTGAGCCAGTTTTCATTCTGTTTGATATCTAGGGCACAAGCATATTAATAAGTAAAAATTGTTTTTAATCACATAAGCTATGATTATTGGTAGATCATTTGCTACCAAGACAATATATCTAGTATGCATAGATAATTATATGTAGCTCATTCAAATATGGTTGGTATGTTGACTCAACTAACACTTGGTGTGGGATAAGTTGAGCTACAGCATAGCGTAATTAAGTTGGGCAAATGCATTATTTACATAATGTACGTAGGCCTTGTACTGAAATTTCATAACAACTCAGCCAACACATCTACCCAAAGGATACAACACGTCTCTGACAAGTCTACACGTTTAACTAATAAGTTGACATACTTAATTATGATACACCTTGTAGACTTATAGGCCAATTGCACCCAGTGTAACTATTTGGTAATATATGTTGCATTGACCATTATATATAGCTCTCCGATGTCCCAATTTGCTCTGACAAAATGAATTCCTTGATATATTTTGGGGTAAAGAACAATCGTCTTTGTTCTTTATCTGCTGCTCACCTAACCCTCCCTTTGGTGTTTGGTTTCGACAATTAAGTTTTTTAATTAACTTCTCATTAATGCGCGAAGTGATGTAAATAATTGTCTTCCTTATGCGCAGACAATAAAATCTGGTCACATGCGTTGATGTCTTACACCACAGCAGACATTAATCACAAGTAAATAACCAAAACAGGCAAACATTTTAAAAAACATCAAAAAACATACTTAACGTTGTGAAAAATGGCACTTGTTTCACGTCAATCGTGTTGTAGTAACACGTTCAATCACTGGGTGGTAACTTGTAACTGTCGCTGCTGTAGTTTCCTGGGAAACGTGGGTGGCTCAGCTAACAGTGCCTTCACTTCAACTAACACTGCCTTCCTACAGTGCCAGTGGCTCAACTAACATTACTGCCTTCCCCTAAACAAAAACAAATGTCAAATGAAAGTAAACACAAATAAAATATCGCCTATGCAGCACTGATCACTCGGTAACTAGGTCAACATTGCGAGCTAAAGACGTTATCCGCTGTTTGCTGATTTGTGTGGTCCTGTACCTTTTTAGTTACAACTAACACACTAATGTTACTTCGGCTGTGCTCAAACACGTCCACAAAAACACCGCCATGGTTTGACATGTGACACGATGTTTGGGTTGGCCTCGTTTTGGTGCGGCTGCTTTGAGAAATTCGGAGATGGACGAACAACGGCAAAAAGGTTAGTGAATAATTTTCAGTTTACAATGATTCTTCCACAACTGGACTTTCCTAATAAGTCACCCAGTGAAATCGCTCTAAATGTATTTCATATATAGATTGTGACCAGATGCCAGTGTGAGATAGCTGCATTTAGGCAACATACATTATTGACCCTGATTTTAAATTGTGGTCATGCAGTTAATGGCAATGCTACGGGTGAAGGTCGTGGGCGTTGCTGTGCGTTTCGTGATAATGATGGCTTGTTTTACGCATCATAATTGTCTGTTGTTGACATACATTGGAGACACAAGTTTTCCAATAATCCGTACCTATACGTGGGCTCTTTAGTAAATACGAATGTTATTTTCAAGCATAAATGACATTACCGAATAGCGGTAGGGCCTGGACCTGGTGGTGGGCGTGTCTCCCACACTGCCACAGCACAGCTCAAACCACACACTACAAGGCAAAGCCAAAGGTCAAAGCCCCAGATTCAACTCAAATTGCAAGTCACATTTCAGAGTTGCAAATGATGTGAATTTTAGGAAAATATCGCATTGTGCTATAAACTGTTGTTAGATTCTAAAGATGAAGATCTGATCATTGACATTGTCATTGAGGAACCAAATGGATCCTGTGATCAGAACCATATTAGGCTATGGCTAAGCCTAAGCATGCCTTTAACTTAAATATAATGTATACTAAAATTCATACAGGTTGTTCGCAAAATTTGCACACAACACTGCAGTGCATATCAAGATCCATGAAAAAAATCTGGATTCTATGTATATGACGTACCATGTCTGCTTGTGTCAGAAGTTCAGAACTTTGTAAGAAACATGTCCATAAAATCATATATTATGATCATATTCTGTTTGTTTGAATGTCATCCTTATGAAACAGAACTAAATTCTTTTCCTGTACTGTTCTTGTTTCTGGAACCACATGTTTCACAACAACAAAATTATTGCCATTTTGCTAATGTGATCTTGTTTTTTAGTGAACTTTTTTATTAGCCATATTTGGCTAAAGCAACATATTTTCTTTTTTGCTTAATTTGGCTAAAGCAACATATTTTTTTAGCCAAATCGTGTACATCTATGCACAGTCTTAGTTGTATTTGCAGTGTTGTGGTGTACAGCTATGTGCCACGATTTAGGAAGTGTTGCTTTTGAATAAATTGAACATGTACTATAAATTTCTTGTGTGGTGCTTGGGGAACCCTTTTCCCAACTTATCTGTTTGGGTGGTGCATGCAACATGCAAGGTGGTTGAAATAAGCCACGAAGGGGTGGACATTAAATGTCCTAAACACCTCCCCCCTGCCTGTGTGTTAAACGTTTGGAAGATGAGAAAACAAAGATTACGGTGTGCATAATATTATTTACACTGATTCTAAATGTAGTTCTTGTGTTAGGAATGTGTGGACGACATTGCCTGCCACCACAACACAAAGTCGATTACATTGTAATTGGAATTGAAACTCCAATTCTGGAATTGGGAATTGGTACTGTTGAGGTGTAATTGGTATTTGGGAATTGGTACTGTTGAGGTATAATTGGTATTTGTAATTGGTGTAGAATTGGAATTGATATAATGTAATTGGCCCCAATTGACCATTTGTTGTGCAAAGTCTGATAATAATTTGTTTATGTGGTTTACACATTTGGTCAAATAGTTTACTATATAACAAGATTTTAAGATCACGATCACACTTGAAACCAGTGTTTCTTAACCTTTTTTTGGGTTACGGACCCCTTTGAGAATCTAAAGAAAGCTAAGGAACCATCCAGAAAAAATGCACATAAGCAGGAAGGAATTCGACAAAATAATAATTTATACCCCCAGTTCACTGAAGCCCTAGGGGTCCGTGGTCCACCGGTTGAGAAACCCTGCTTTAAATGAGCTAAGCTCACAGGCTAGGCACATGCATACATCTTCTGGCAGTGGCTCAAAGTTAACAGACCACAACGTTTCTCACAAGTATGCGTTCCCATTGACTACAAAGTAGGTGAAGAAGTGTGCATGTATGAATGAATGCAGTTAAAAAAATATTGACATGGAAATGGGAGTTCGCGTAGACACCCCCTATACATGGCACAAACAGTAGCCTTTGTGTCTTTTGTTTGTTGGATGAATGAAGCCATTCATAGACTTGCCACATTTTATGTAGATTTATGCTCATTGAACTTGAAGTTACTACCTGGTACCTTTGTGTGCCTGGTGTTTGTCAGGTTCTCGTAGTATTTGTCTGGATGACATATAACAGTTGAGTGTTGATTTGTTTGTGACCCTATTTACACTGTCTAGCCTGTGTCATGATGGCCCAGAAACTGCTCAACCAGTCGCCCATAAATAGCCATCCACTTGTCATAGTCTGAGAGGAGGGTTAGATTTAGGTGCGGAAGATTTTAACCGAGCTAAGGCATAAAAAAAATTCCCGGTTTCTCATCAGTGCAGACATTCGAAAATGGGTCCTTCTAAATACATTTTTTTAACACTTGTTAACATGCATGGTTCTGCTGATTGTGTTCCCTACCCTATAATACAACATTTTAACTTGGCAACATTTTGTCAAATAAGGATGGATTTAATTGTTGGTGTTACAACTCCCGCCTCCGTTCATTTAACCCATTGCGAATCAGGTTTTGATGATCAGATCTGTAGTGTTGGTGCATGAATTAAAGTAATATCGAAACGTGCAGTCGGTTTAGTAAGAGTCAACACTTTTGTAAAGATCATCGAAAAAATCGACTTTCTTCATTTGATATGGTAACTTCCAAAATTAATAGCCTCATTATATCTAGAGGCAAAGCTACTTTTGCCATTTTTCACTGAATGTTGAATGGGTCCAGTCGGAAATAATTTTTTAGTTTGTCCAATGACTTTGTTAAAATGAAATAACACATTTGCACAAACGAGCTGCATATGTTTCTGTCAGAGAATGTTCGGTTGTCTCGAGTCTAGAGCATAGCCTTTGGTTTGCTTACTCAAAATAGCCCCTTCTGGGGCTAACATAGGAGTATGGCAGTTAGACATTGATAAACATTGTCATTATTGCATCAGCAATGGTGTAGTATCGATGTTGCCATCAATCAAGGGCTTCCTGAAGCTGGTACTGTCACAGAAAAGTGCTACATGATTGGCTCAGTGCATCACAACCAGTCACAACTTTGGT
This sequence comes from Lamellibrachia satsuma, assembly GCA_033239005.1. Lineage (NCBI taxonomy): Eukaryota > Metazoa > Annelida > Polychaeta > Sabellida > Siboglinidae > Lamellibrachia > Lamellibrachia satsuma. Next base: position 954,530 of record BSQZ01000069.1, on the reverse strand, counting down.
AATAATGTGTGTTAAAGGTGCCTCCTCAATTCAGTTTTTGTCTCATTTCAAATTTATTTTGCAAAAATTCAAACCTACCTAGTATCCACTACAATATGCTAGCTCATTTGTGCAACTTTTCTATGTTGTTTTTGTGAAATCATCACACAAACTATTAAATTAATTAATGCTTCATCCAGCATTTTCTGAATTGAAAATGGAAATGCTGAAAACTCACAAATTTCACCCTTGGTGAGATATCATAACTCCATTCTTTAGATAGAATGTTTCCGGTTCCGGTTCAGGTGCACAAGCGTACGTGGTAACACCTGCTCAAAATCTAAATCCTAACTAACCATTCAAAGTTCTTTAACTAATAGTTCAATTTATAGCACAAGTCAAACTAGATACTGTTAACAGTACCAAAAATTAAATAACTGCTACCTTCTAGGATTCCCAAAATAATTTTAACTTTGAAATCAAATTTTTCCCGCCATATTAAAGTAAACAAAGGAAAAAGAACCGCAAGCAACGTTCCACATACAAAACTTAGACATAGGAAATTAGCTACACATAAATATTAATTAGACAAAACACTAGAAATTAGTTACACACAAATACATTTCTTCAACCGTCCTGCACATAATCTTGACCTTATACTAATTCGGCCCTTTCATCAAGGCAACTCAATATACCCAGAGTCGCCCTGGGTATCACTCTTCATTTCTGTAACTCTTTCTCCCAGCACTGCCTTGATCCCTTGCACAACACTTTAATATTAAAAATATATATATGTAAGCAATAAAAAAAGTTACTCCAACTCAGTCTTAAAGTAGACATAAAATAAATAAAACTAAAGTAGCCAGGTTATGGCAAGTAAAAAAAAACCAAGGACAAAAAGTAAAAATGACTCTGTATGGATGACCGATGATGATGACGTATGGATATGCACAGGGTGTAAACAAAATTTCAAAGGACCTAACCACAAATTGTTGGAATGCGAGTATTGTGATAAACATTACTGCATTGAATGTGTCGAAATAACTGATAAAGAATACAAAATCATGATGGATAAACCACAAATTCACTGGTTTTGTCCACCATGTGACACAAAAGTAATGAAAAACTTGAAAAATGAAAAAAGCTGCGAAGAAAGGTGTCAGAAGTTCCTTAAGAAAGTGGAAGAGAGAATCATTGAACTAGAGAAAGAAATCAGAACCAAAGTGGATGAAACAAGAGTCATCGAAATGATCAAAGAAGCTAAGTTGGAAAAAAACCCAAGCAAAGTCATCAGCCCAAATGAAGTTAAGGAAGTCGTACAACTTCAGGTAAAAGAACAGAACATGGAATCAAAAGACAGAGAAAAAAGACTCAACAACGTAATAATTTTCAACTTACCAGAATCTACGTCACAACTAAAAACTACGAGACAACAACATGACAAAGAACAAATTTTAGAAATGTGTACAGAAATAAACAATAACTTCACAGACACTGATGTCACAGAAACGCGGAGGCTTGGGGAAACCAAGGAAAATGCAACTGGTCCCAGACCAGTTCTAATCACATTAACACATATTGACAAAAAACGAACCCTTCTTCGAAGGTTCCATCACATCAGAGAAAATGACAAGTTCAAAAACATAAAAATTTATCATGACAAAACTAAACAAAAAAGGGAGGAATCAAAAAAGCTCTATGAAGAAGCAAAGAGGCAGGAAGCTGCAGACAAATCGGGGGAATACCTGTACAGAGTCAGGGGTCCACCATGGGAGAGAAAAATAAGAAAGATAAGGAAAAGCCAGTAAAGACTACACCTAGAGTGACGGATGGTAAAACAAATGTTAATAAAAATAACCTTAATGACATAGGCAACATTCTGTGTTTTTATACCAATGCTGACCAACTAAGGAACAAGCAAAATGAATTTGAACAAAGAATTAAAGAACTGAAACCTCACATAATAGCAATTAACGAGGTAAAACCAAAAAAACCCCAAATGCACTGTAACCATACCAGAATTTTACTTAGAAGGCTATACATTGTTCTCCAAAAATATAGAAAATAATGAAGGTAGGGGTATATTAATATACGTCTTAAATTCCCTATACGCAGAAAATATAAACCTGGTCTCAACCTTCAAGGAATGCTTATTTATAGAAATTAAACTTAAAAATAAAAGCAAACTTCTCTTTGGATGCATATATAGGAGCGATGGGGGGTCAGAAGAAAATAACGCAGAACTTCTAAATATGATTAGATCCACATCAGGACTTAAGTATTCACACATTGTAATTACAGGAGATTTCAATCTCCCAGATATTAACTGGAAACATTGGACGACCAAATCAATTAACCCCAGTAACCTAAATTTTAAATTTGTAGAATGCCTTAGAGACACATTCATGTATCAACATGTCTCAAATCCCACCAGAGGACGAGGCACAACTAACACAAACCTTTTAGATCTGATTTTATCAAATGAAGAAGACAACATAGGGGAAATAGAGTACCTCAGCCCTCTAGGTAAAAGTGACCACTGTGTCATTACATTCAATATTTTGTGCAAAGTTATAACAAATAAATACACTAAAAAACAGAAGCTATTTAATAAGGCAAATTATGAAGAAATGAGGAAAGAGTGTTGAGATATAAATTGGGAAGAGAAATTTAAAGACTGTAAAGACAACGTTAACGACCAATGGGAAATCCTTAAAACAGTACTAAGATTATTAGAAGATAAATACGTACCTCAAAAAGAAGTTTCAAATTACAGAAAGGGAAACTTCCCCCTGAATGCAAACACCAGAAAACTAATTAGACTTAAAAATAGACTATGGACAAGATAACTGAAACAAGGGATGGGACAAAATATCTAGAGTATTGTAAAAGCAGGAATAAAATCCGAGCTTTAACCAGAAAGCTCCGAAAGGAGTTTGAAAAAAATTTAGCCATTCAAACTAAGAAAAACCCTAAAGTCTTCTGGAACTATTATAAATCAAAAACTACAGTTAAACAAGGAATTGGGGAACTTAATATAGACCACACAAATCCGAAATCCCAAACAACAACTGAAGACGAAGAAAAAGCAAATATTCTTGCCAACTACTTCTCCAGTGTATTCATTACTGAACAGACAGGGTCTATCCCAACTACACCCAAAGTAAACATTAAATTAGCGATGGATGAGCTAAAAGTAACTGAAAACATAATATTACTAACATTAAAAGAACTTAATATAAGCAAATCGCCTTGCCCTGATGAAATTGGTGCCAGATTACTAATTGAGTTGTCAGAAAATATCTGTCTCCCATTACAAAAAATATTTTAAACATCTATAAAAACATCAAGTATTCCTGATGAATGGAAGGATGCCAAAATATCAGCAATATATAAAAAAGGAAACAAAAAATTAGCTTGCAACTACCGTCCAATAAGCCTAACAAGCGTAGTTTGTAAATGCATGGAAAAAATTATTAGAAACCACGTCATCAGTTACATGAAAGTCAATGGTCTGTTCAGTCAAAAACAATATGGTTTTATCTCTGGCAGATCAACAGTTCTCCAACTAATTAAAATACTAGATGAATGGACCTCAGAAATGGATAAGGGTAATTACATAGATGTTATTTATATGGATTTTCAAAAGGCTTTTGATACTGTGCCACATACGAGACTAATAAGTAAATTAAAAAGTTTTAACATTAGGAATGATTTAGTTAACTGGATTGAGGCATTCATCACAAATAGACGACAAAAGGTAGCAGTAAATGGAAAAGAATCAAACTGGCACAAAGTAACATCAGGGATACTGCAGGGATCTGTCCTAGGACCCTTACTGTTTGTTCTATACGTAAACGACCTGCCAGATTTAACTAAATCCAATACATTCCTTTTCGCTGATGACATCAAGATATTTAGAGCCATAACAAATAAAAATGATCAGGATATACTTCAACAAGATTTAAGTATCCTAGAACAATGGAGCGATAAATGGCTATTAAAATTCCACTCAGACAAATGTAAACACATGGAAATTGGAAAAAAATAATATATGTGAAAATTAATATTTCATGACAAGTAATAATGTTAAACATTCACTAGCCACTACAGATAAGCAAACTGACTTAGGTGTAATTATCGATTCATAATTGTCATTTGATGATCACATAAACCAAGTGGTAAATAAAGCAACCAAAATGACAAAAATAATCCGAAGAACCTTCCAATTCCTAGACACACACACTTTTTTTGCCACTATATAAGACAATGGTTAGATCTCACCTAGAATATGCCGTAGCAGTATGGTATCCATATAAGATAAAACATAAAATAGCAATAGAAAACGTCCAGAGAAGGGCCACAAAAGAACTTCCTGGTATGAGGGATTTATCATATATAGAAAGACTAAAATTACTGAAGCTACCCACATTAGCATACCGAAGGCTAAGAGGAGACATGATAGAAGTCTATAAAATAATGCATGAATTGTACGATAATGAATCTGCACCAAACCTCCTGAAATGGGAGGATGTCACACTTAGATCAGGAAATAGAGGACACTCCCTTAAAATATTTACCCAAAGAGCAAAAATAAATTTAAGAAAAAATGCATTCCCTCTTAGAGTGGCTGAACCATGGAATAGTCTCCCAAACTCTGTAGTGCAAGCTAGATCAATTAACTCATTTAAAAACAAATTAGACAAATTCTGGTCTACCCAGGCAATAATATACGACTATGAATCTCCTTTAACAATAACTAATGGAACCGGAAATTATGATATAAAAATATTTGATTCTGAAGATCTGATCATGGAGGAACCAACTGGATCCTGCGATCAGAATCGTCATAAGGTATAAGGTATCATAAGGTATAATCCGCATGAAGATGGAAGTCATGCTCATGATCAGCCTTGACCCAATAAAGTGTTCACCGTTTTGGATATACAGTATTTTGAACCTAATCAGATCTAACAACTAAAATCAATTCTTTTGATGATTTTAACAAAACATGCACTTTTTAACTGACAAATATTGCTTAAATTATTCACAATACTACATAATTATTTCGATATAAATGAACTGGATTTGCAATAGGCTAGCCTAGATCAGTTGAGGATGGATTTTTAAATGTGCCCCATTTGATTTGTTTCGTGGTGGGTGTTAGTTCCTCACATCACCATCCACTACTGTTACTGCTTCTGTCTTAAATGTGCCCCATTTGATTTGTTTGGTGGTGGGTGTTAGTTCCTCACATCACCATCCACCACTGTTACTGCGTCTGTCAAGATGCTGGGAAAGTGTCGCTCCACAGGGAGTCTTACAAAAAATAGATATACTAAGGTGCCAATCGCCAATCTTGGAATGAAGGACTTTTTTGGCTTAATGACATCATGTCTAGACTACCATGGAATTGCTCCTGCTAGAGAGAAGTGAGTGACTGACAATGAGATAGGGGCCTGAATTCAATACTGCTGGCACATTGTTTATATGCCTGTTATGTCTGTATCACAACTGCTGTTGGTCATTTTGAATTGTGTGTGTGTGTGTGTGTGTGTGTGTGTGCGCGCGTGTGCGTGCGTGCGTGTGTGTATTGGGTGCCAGTGTCATATAGAATATACTCCCTATGGAACATGGAACCCCGGGTCCATTTTCTATGGGGTCCATATTCTGTCTGACCCTGGCATATCTATAATATGATTCGCTGCTCACTCCTACAAAAAAGCCCAGACAGCTTCAATCATCCAGTTCTGGTCTAGTTTTTGTTCCTAGAGTTGCTGCTAACATTGGAACTTGGGCTTTCTTGGTTGCCACGCCAACCCTTTGGAATTCACTTCATCTTAGTCTTAGGTCAGTAGAAAATATACAAATTTGCAGTCATCTGCCTATTCTCCTTAGCTCCCTAGGGAGCATACCCATCCATCTGTTGACCACTTAATATTGCCTACTTATTTCAAGATTGGCCCTAAGTTAATGTGTTGTTGATGTGCCCCTGAGTCTGGTTTCTGAGTATTTATAGGTGCTGGAGAAGTTTTTTATTATTATGAAAGACATAAATATTGGGTCCTGGAAAATGGACAATTTGAAAGTCATTGAATTGTATATGCAGCTCAGGAACCAAAAATAGTATGATACAAATATTCTCCACTATGCCCTGTGTAGTACAGCCCCATCTTCGTCTCTTTCATCTCTCTTGTGATTGTATGTTGTATTTTATATTTAAAATCTAAAGGACAATATAAATTTACTGCCGTAAAACTTTTTTTAAGGTATGTCATTTTAATGTGGGGATAGAAAAAGACCAAATGACCTTACATTTCACGCACATTTCTCAGCCTGAGCGCACTATCCCCTGTGCTTGAAAATCCTTCTATAATGGCAAATTACCCAAATCCTTCTTTGCCCATGAAATGTATTTAAACCGATAATATATATATATATATATATATATATATATATATATATATATATATATATATATATATATCTAAGAAAATTGACTGTTCACCACACAGTCACAAAAACATCATCACTCAAAACTACTTCATTGCATAAAACATGCAGCAGCTAGGAAAATTGATGTTGCCATGGAAATGTTATTCAGATGAGTTCAGTACTCCACTGATATAAATGAAAAAAAATTAATATTTCCTACTACAAAATCTATACAAAATTTACTGAAGACTGAAGGTCATTGGTACAGATACTTGGCCCACATAAAAGGCAGCTGTGGCCACTTGAAGTCATGTAGCTCACACAATGAACTTTGTACAGTGTAGAGCCATGACGATCTGCTTATCCAGGGCTGAGGATATGTATACACTTGTGTAATGTGTGGTCACAGCTGTTCAATGTGAGTGTAACTGGTAAAAACCAGAATTTCATGAGCAAGAAATCTTCATTAATAACCCCCCTCCCCCACTGAGCTTACAATCTCAGCCATGAGGCCCAGGTGTTTATCAGCCTTTACCCAATCTGCTACAGAGTTATTTTGGGAAACTCCCTGCTGTCAGCTGGCTCCCTGAATGCTCCTTATAAGTGACAAGCCAAGTCCCAGCCTCTTCCATCTTCCTGGCAGGCAGGTTTTGGGTGCTAGTGAGATTCTCTTAAACTAGTGGCTTAGAATTGTGTTTGTTTGCAAGCAGCCTGCAGAAAGATGTCAGGTAGGTGTGTGTGGGAGTTTGACAGTTAGGGTTGGCATATTATGAGGTGGTTATATGTTGGCTGTGTGGTTTGTGGAGTTTCTTGGATGATCCTTCCTGGTACTGAATGCAAGTCACTGCCATCATGGAATCCTTGGCCATTCATTTGGTTTGGGGGCGTCTCAGAATAGTCCCTTCTACTCAAGTTCCAGGAGTGGATTTAGGAGGCAGGCTTCATCGGACTGTCTAAACCTTTGAGTCAGTGCATCTGAGAGAGTTCTGAAAATGAAATTGGTTCATAGGCCCATACAAGTCCTCATAAATGTCCTATCAACAAATAACCTGCTAGTGTTGTTGAGATCCTACATATCTCTTGAAGAGTCCAAACAAAGGAAGTCCATTTTGATTTGCACCACGTGGTTTGTTAGATATGAGTTTATTAGACAAACTTCTAACACACGAAATGGACTTTTATTGATGTGATTCTTCAATAACATATCTATTGAGGAATCGAACAACGATGCTCCATTTCCATGTGTTAGAGGTTACTGTAATAGACACACATCCTACCAACGACGTGGTGGACGTCAAAATGGACTTCCATTGTTTTCACTCTTCAACAGTTGTTACTTGTACTTGTAATTTTTGGAGATCCTGCATATGCAAGAAACAAATTGGCCTATTTTGTTGCGTTTTTGTATGTGGTAGATCTGTAGTGAATTGCGCATGCACCAGTTACAACTACCAATCCTTAGTTAAACAAAGTTCTGATCCACAGTTAAACAAAGTACCAATCCACAGTTAAACAAAGTACCAATCCCCAGTTAAACAAATTACCAATCCCAAGTTAAACAAATTACCAATCCCCAGTTAAATAAGTTATTTTTCAAATGTGATGTGACCATGATGGGGATGATCCGATGAGGATGATGTCACCATGACCATGAGGGAGATGAGGATGATGCCCCCATGACCATGAGGGAGATGAAGATGATGCCACCATGACCAACAAGCCTAGCATTCTTATCTTGAAGTGTTTCTGCAGACAGTGTTAATTGGACTTAATAGTCAAATGTATTTGATTGTGTGTTCTATAGGTTCTATGTGAGATTGTGTGTTATATAGGTTCTGGAGTGTTCTGTGTGAGGTTGTGTGTTCTGTAGGTTGTGTGAGATTGTGTGTTCTGTAGGTTCTGCATGAGATTGTTGAAAGATGATTTTTTGCAGTCTTGGATTGATCACTGCAGTGCAAAACATATTTAATTTTTATTAATAAGCCATGGTATTCTGCATTAATTATAAACTAAACCCCAAAAATGAATCGCGCCATCTTGATAGAATGCTAAATGCCCGTTTTGTCCAATTGTGTTGTCCAACACTGTCACACCATGACACACAACAAATTATGTGTGCGTTTACATGCAAGAGCATCGTGACTAGATACTGCAAGTGCAACCTATTGACTCATGCCAATCCTGACTTGCGTCTTGATGGACAATCGTGATGGATGCACCTGCACACTGCCACTGGTTTGAACAAATTGTCGGCCGACAGTTGGTTAAATTTGACCCTCCCCCAATTCTACAACATAACCGTAGGCACAAATTTGCCTTGCTAACCAGTCTAGCAGTGGTGTTTACACAAACGATTAAAAAAAATTACCCGTGTAAATGTGCCTTAAGTTTCTGACATCATTTACATTTCTGCCTGTTTTTATTCAGTGGATGACCAGGCCTTCGTCACCTTGGCGACCAACGATGTCTACTCAGTCGGCGCCCTGGTTCTTGGACAGTCGCTGCGCAAGGTTGGCACAACACGGAAACTGGTTGTCATGATTTCACCAGGTGTGTCAGAGGAACTGAGGTAAGATGGTTTCAGTTTTGAAGTGAGTTTCACTTTCAGTTTGAAGTGAGTTTTTCAGTTTTAACTGCAGAGTTTCAGCTGGATTCCAGCCAGGCAATCAGTTGGGCCCAACTAAGCAATCAGTTGGGCAACATGGGCTCCAACTAGGCAATCAGTTGGGCTCCAGCCAGACAATCAGTTGGGCTCCAGCCAGGCAATCAGTTGGGCTCCAGCCAGGCAATCAGTTGGGCTCCAACTAGGCAAGGTGTTGGGCTCCAGCCAGGTAATCATTCTTGAACAATATCAAATAAATTAACTGTTATTGTAGAAAATTATTTCATTGCCACCTTCCAATAGATGGTCTCTGAAGGAACGTGTGTGAACAGCTAATCCTTCTTTTTTGTTTGTCATTATCCTGGATATCATTGTCTGGAATGTCTACATAAAATAATGCTGTAGCTTACAACTGTTAGAAGCTAGCCCCAGTCTACCCTACAGCTGCCATGCAAATATAGGGAGGAGTTAATATTTGTTTAGCACCATCTAGCTATCCAACAGTCCTGGTAAGTAAGTCTGCTGGTGGTTCATCTCCTGGCATGTGTGTGGGCTGTTGCCATGGCAACTGATGACCTCACAGTTTTCTTCTGGCTGTGAGATGTCATTCTGGAAATACCACTGACAAAGGTTGCATGGAAGTTTTATGTTGTTCTTGTTCTGCTTCCTGGCTGTTTATGTGGCTGATGACGTATAACTAATAATAGAAGAGGATGCCTCAACATGAAAGCCCCATTTTCCATTTCCATGTCCATGTGCATATGGTTTATGAAGTGAACTTGTTTAGATAAGATCATTATGGCATCACGATGATTGTAAAACCTAAACTCCAGTTGCTTGTTCAAAGTCTGTGCATTTTATAGTCTTGTAGATGGTGGAAAATTATATATTTTTGATACTTTAAATTGTCTCCTAAAAAGTTTCTGCAATTATCAAAATGTATAACAGTGTAAATATGTAATTACAAACAGTTTAATCAAAAGCCGGAGACTTGAAAACAGGATTTGAGCAGTCTGTGCTGTGCAGCTACCTGTACTAGGTATTTATAATGCACAACATAACTACTAGTCCTAAGAATATAGTTTCCTACTATTTTTATAAATTATTATAATAGTGAATGTCACGCCAGAGCGCTTGTCACACTTAGTTACACATGTGCATATGTCCTAGTAATTTGTCTTGAATGCTGGCCAATTTCCCGTTTAGCCCATACTTCATTTATATAGCCTAATATATTAGCCTTTACAGCTAACTTGCTTACATTGCCTGGAGAAGAATGGAGACTTTATTGCCTAGGCCAAATAAAAAATATTCCAGTTTATCATAAGAACTTGAGGGATAAGTTTGTTTAGTGTGCTGATGGAGGTGTTACGACTATGAAAGGGGCTATTCTCTATTCTCATTCATCAACAACTTCAGAAAAGTACCAAGTGCATTTCTTTCTAGAAGGCCATAAAACATTAAAACAGTTTTGCTGCACCTTTTTTCAAATTTTTTATGATGCTGTATGTTCTGTTGATGCTTCCCTCTGTGCTGTGTTGACATTTTGTACATTGTTTACTCATAATTAAGTCTTGAAGATGGACTGTGGTTTTGCCTCAAGTCCACACTAAGGTTCAGACTACGTATTTATTTCACTGCAAAATTAATGCCATTCGATGTGTGCAAAATTGCAAATATGGAATTTCATAAAAGTTGCTGTTGTCATTACGCCAGTTAGGTGCAGTCTGAAGGGTGCCTACATGTGCCATTGTGTGCTTGCCTGTGTATGTCATTCTGGGATAAATAGCTACTCTTGAGTGCCAAATAAACGTATAGGCCAAATAAAAGTATAGGGTAGCAAATCGGTCAAATTTAGTAATGGTATAGTGCCAAATAACAGTATAGGGGAGCAAATTGTTCAAAACAAATAATAGTACAGTTTGAAAAAGTTACTACTATATTTGTTTTTAGTGCTGAAGCAATTTTTTACTCGACGTGAAACCAAGGCGTCCCTAGAAAACTATGCGGATTACGGTGTATTTTGTTTTTTTTCTGCCGAATATGCATAAACTTTGTGCGTATTCGCGTCACAGCAGATATAGTAACCGCATTTTTCATATCTGTGGAAAACCGGGGAATTTTCCATTTTTAGATGGACATTAAAGTTTTATTGAATTGAATACGCAAGCCCGTTTCAGGGGAAACCGCCGCCAACCAGTTACGACCGGTTTGAGGCACTGCGCATTACGGCCATTTACGGTTGGTTTATGCGGTGATAGTGACGTTTTAACTAATAATATACCTTGTCGAGCTCCAGAGAACTAAGGATTTTGACCGATTCATCTAATCATGGAAATTTAACCATCTAATGCTTCGGAATCAAAACCTAGGATCTTTAGAAGCATGGGATCCCTCTAAATTCATGATTGTCATTCGAAAGGATGAGAACTTAGCCATCAGAGGGAGCCACATGCATCTCCAGTTGGGAACAAGTGATTTTATCGCAAGCGGTGGATGATTGAATAGCGCTAGCAATAATAATAATAGGGAGTGCGAACGAGTGCTCTCCGAAAAATTATACCCTTCATAATTTGCCATGATTATCGGAGAATATAGACTGGCACAAATGTTAAAATTTAATAACAATATAGTGCCAAATAAGGTGCGTATACGGTGGCATTTTTCATCAAATAAATACGCGTATAGGGACATTTATTCGGCACTCAAGAGTAGTGTATGGGCAGATACAACAAAGTGGCATCAAAGCCTAAGACATGCCAAAGCCTTCCCTTAGTCAGATACCACCAAGGTCTTCCCTTGGGCAAATACCACCAAGGTCTTCCCTTGGGCAAATACCACCAAGGTCTTCCCTTGGGTAAATACAACCTATGCCTTCTCTTGGGCAAATACAACCTATGCCTTCCCTTGAGCAAAACAACCTATGCCTCACCTTGAGCAAATACAACCTATGCCTCCCCTTGAGCAAAACAACCTATGCCTCCCCTTGAGCAAATACAACCTATGCCTCCCCTTGAGCAAATACAACCTATGCCTCCCCTTGAACAAATACAACCTATGCCTCCCCTTGAGCAAATACAACCTATGCCTCCCCTTGAGCAAATACAACCTATGCCTCCCCTTGAGCAAATACAACCTATGCCTCCCCTTGAGCAAATACAACCTATGCCTCCCCTTGAGCAAATACAACCTATGCCTCCCCTTGAGCAAATACAACCTATGCCTTCCCAGCCAAGCAGGTGATAGGAAGTAACCACACATATATGCTGATACAGCAGACCTTGTTATGATACACCAAGGTGTGATATTTCATTCAACACAACCTGGGCCAAGTTAGACTCAGCAACCAACACCGACTAGTGGTGGGTGAACAAAACCAACCTATGGCGTGTGATGCGTACATGTCCATCCGACTAATCTAAGCCGAACGAGAATTAGTCAACGCTGGTTGTTTCACAGTGACAGCAAGCTTGACATGAAACATACCCATCGACATACAGCTTCTAATGTCTCTAAATGTAATATCAATAACACTAGTATTGATCACTAACTAGCACAAAAAGAAAAAATTTATTATATACTATAAAACAAAAACGATACAAAGAAGATGACTGCAATACGGGCAAATGCTCTTCTGGTTTCCTGTGATGCTATGGTGGTTTTCATGTTGACCAGAGCTTCCACTGCCTGCAGGCGATGGCAATGTTGGTTGGTCAATGTGACATAATTCAGACCAAACCAGGTTAGACAGAATGTGTTTGGCTTACACTGGTCACAACTAGAGTGACCACTGGTCAGTGTTGGTCAGTAAGACATACACTTGCTTGTCTCTCACCCTGGGGCTGTCTGCATGGGGAGGCAGACTACGCACTACAATAAAAGACCAGGCTTGGGGTCCGTTACACTGTATCAATTCCAGTTACACACCAAAAATACCAATTCCAATTACCAATTCCACATCAAAATAAAAACATGTGAACAGAGCAACCATATGCATACTCAACGCCAACAAATTATTTCAATTACTTTTTACTTGCCCTCAAGTTTAGAGACGACTTAATTTTCTTGTGTTCAACCCAGAAGTATAAAAGTATAGTATAATATTAGCAAGCAGATAGGGCTCTAGGCAGATTTCCAGGGCATTCCAGCAGATTTTATTTGCTGTAGGTATATTTTGTAGCCTGATAGAAGGATGAAGACACTCAGATGGAATGCTATATGATGATTAACCAATGACATATTTTATTTGGGTTTGTCAACTTTATGCAGAATGTTCAAAATACGGATTTCAACCCAAAATCTGCATGTCGGTGAATGCGAACATGGCTGGTATTTTAAACTACATTCATTAATCCCCAGTTCTTTAAATCCAGATTTCAACTGAAAAACGTTTATGACGTCATAGAGCCGGTGAACGTTCTGGACAGCCAAGACACCACCAACTTGACGTTGCTGTCCCGCTCTGACCTTGGCGTGACCTTCACAAAATTACACTGTTGGCGACTCACTCAGTTCTCCAAGTGTGTCTTTCTCGATGCCGACACTCTGGTAGGTGACTTACTGGGGGGCACATTTTGTATATAGAATCCTGGTTTATGTCCCCCCCTCCATCAATAACCACCCTATTTCTTAACCATTTTATTTCATGATTTACTGCATACACTTAACATTGTAGTTATTATTATTTTGTTTGAATTCCATTACCGGATAATGTACATTAAAATACACATAAGTTCACAGATATACAAGTTCATGATAAAGTAGTAAAATAATTAGTAAAATGACTATAAAATACAATGACATGATAAAATACGTGAACTCAGTATAAATTTTGTAAACACATTATTAAAATTACAGTTTGGTAGTTAATAGATGAACTATAGTATGTTCATGTGAATATGGCTTAACAAACGCATCGTTGTAAAAAAGCTATATCTAATCGAGTCAATATGACCATTAATTGTATAGATATGTTATACAGTTAGGATAGCTAATTAAATGTAATAATTAAAAGTGACTGAAATGTTGCAGGATGATATAAACAAATGTCACCTTAACTTTCCTTCCTGATAAAACGTTTTGAACAATGAAAATACAAAAAAAGAGAATTGCGTTAACAAAACAATGTTTTTCATAATTTTCTATCTATATCATAACTTTCAGGCAAAATATATATCTGCATCTTACACAAAATTATATATCCGACAATTCTGAATGGAACAATATGTGGTATTTATAATACAAACGTCAAAAACTAGAATATGAACATCATAAATTTTGAAGTTCACATTGTCGTCATCACCACTAAATAGGATGTCTGGCACTGATCACCCTCGATTTATCTCACTCATGACAAAGTCAGAGGTAATAGTGTCAGCCAGTGGTTTAGATTTGGTTAATAAACTGTGTCAAGGTTATGTGTCTTCATAAACAAAATTGACTAGTAACATGTGAAACAGGTGCTATGAACTAGATTATGTATTGACTGTCCTGGGTTTAATGACAGCCTACAAAGTCATACAGACACTGGGTGATAGCTGGTGATGTATCTGCCAAATGGGTTGTCTTTCTGGTGCACCATCTGTTACTGCATTGGTCGTCTGTGACATCTTGCTGTACGAGACAAACTTGTGCCATGTCAACGCAATGTTTGATGTACGTCTGGCACAACTACATGTTGTGTGAGCCAAGCAGCAGATGACCAAACGCTGGGCAATGTTTGATGTACGTCTGGCACAACTACATGTTGTGTGAGCCAAGCAGCAGATGACCAAATACTGGGCAATGTTTGATGTACGTCTGGCACAAATACATGTGTGAGCCAAGCAGCAGATGACCAAATACTGGGCCTTTTAGTAGTTGGTTTACAGATTTTCTTTAGCACAAAAACATGTTGGTGTGTGAAAAAAATACTAATCGAAATATGTAATGCCTACAGCTATGGTAATCATGAATTAAGTTGGGATAAATTATTTATGCCACTTACGACATTCTTACCTCATTTTGTTTCTATGCTACTGCCTTCATACAATCATTCCATGTTCAGAATAAGTGTTGAGCGATAATATAAGTCACTGATGCTAACTGCAAGACACTGGTGCAATGCGGTGCTACTTGGACTGAAAAAGTGTACAAAAACAAAATATTATATGTTTTTTGTACATGGAATGATGTGTCCGATGTTTCATGTTAAAATACGACACGATGAAAGCATAAAGAAAAAATATCAGGTCGGCAGATCCATAATCCAACTAATAGAAAAGAAAAAAAATTATGTTGTTATTTTAATTGTTTTGGGACATCAAAACTTAACTCAGTTGTAGTGTAAGATTGATGAACTTGACCGCTATAAATACAGTTAAAATTAACAGCAACACATCCTTTTGGAAATATAAGATTGGGTGACTTGTAAAACGAGGCATCTTTCCCATCATGAGAAATGTTGAAAATGAGGTATTTACCAGATTATACAACTACCTGACCTTCAGATGTTAATGGGAAGTATTCTTTAAAACTCAGCCAGTGATTACACTGTACATAGTTGTGCAAAATCTGGATTAAACCCAATTACCCAGGAGATTAGAAGTACAGCAAACTTTTATTTTTACAGTACAAAGTATGAAAGGGCAACACTAAATGAGAGGTTTA
This sequence comes from Lamellibrachia satsuma, assembly GCA_033239005.1. Taxonomy (NCBI): domain Eukaryota; kingdom Metazoa; phylum Annelida; class Polychaeta; order Sabellida; family Siboglinidae; genus Lamellibrachia; species Lamellibrachia satsuma. The sequence continues at coordinate 938,866 of BSQZ01000069.1, read as the reverse complement.
TGATGGACACTGTCTCAGTAGCTGTGAGTGTGACCGTCATCTTCAACAGGTCATCCAGAACGTAGACGACCTGTTTGAGCGAGAAGAATTGTCAGCCGCCCCTGATGCCGGTTGGCCCGATTGCTTCAACTCCGGTGTGTTCGTCTTCCAACCATCACTAGAGACGTACCAGTCACTGCTACAGTTTGCGATCAACTACGGCAGTTTCGATGGTAGGTGGTGCCACCTGTACACCAGTATGACTTCGGAGAGGTTTAATTTGTGAGGACTACCCTGAATCTGGATGCATTGTTTCATATAATTAGTTTTATGTCAGTTGTTGGTCTGATTTTTAATTTATCATTACAATTTGAATTGCACAGGTTATTATGATAACCATTTTATACTATAACTTATGTGATCCACTGGTGCAAGATGTATGTCTTTAATATTTTTAGATCGTAAATGTTAGTCTACTCACTAGATGACAGCACTAACTGTTCATTGTACAAACACACACTAGCACACACTGTTTTTGTTACTGATTGGCTTATGAAGGTAACAGGGGACAGATCATAATTCTACTTCCAGGTTCATGTCATACAAATTAAGTGCCAGTTATTTTGACATGATAGCATCTTTCAAGGATTTTCTTGAAAATAAAATTGTAGGGTTTGATGAAAATGCTACTGGAGGTTGATAACAGGAAAAAAATTCAAATGTACAGTTTTTATTAAAACCGAACCATAATTTTGTGCATAGAGTGGCATTTCCTTACTAAATTTTAGCGTTGTTTCGATAGGAGAACTGTAATGGTCTGTAGCCAGGCATGACTAAACATTACTTTCAATTGAAAAAACTAGTGATCTGTTGCCAGGCATGATTATCGAAGACAGCATTAGAGTAGTTGTCAATCTGTCCCACAGGTGGCGACCAGGGATTGCTGAATCTGTACTTCAAGGACTGGGCAACGAAAGATATATCGCGACACCTGCCATTCATCTACAATGTTGTGTCTCAAGCGTTCTACAGCTACCTGCCCGCCTTCAAGCAGTGAGTTGGCTCTCTAACAGTTGGTAAAAGTTGTATGCTGTGTATTCCTGGCATTAAGTGATAAACTCACTGCACACATACACGTATGTATGCGCACATGAGGGACGTCCAATGGAATAACCTCCCTAGTCATATTTAAAGTTCTAAGAGAGATGCAAAAACAAATCACAGAAAAAAACCTCTTGCTTTAGTTATAACAATCGGCTATCAAACTTAATGTCCTACTACATTAGTGTGCTGTTACTCTGGTGTGGTGGAAAATATATAAAACATTTAATTAATGTATTATTTTATGGGTGTTTAAATAGTTCTTGATTGAGTTACTAGGTATTTTGAATCAGCACTTGCTAAGTTCTAACATTGCAGTAGATAGCAAATGTGCAACTAGAAAGTAATAATTTACACTTACTTTGGTACAAAAATTTTAATGAATGCGACGTTTCGACCCGTCTACCGCGGACCTTGTTCATGCACTGATGACCTATTCTGGTGGAATCTGAGCCACGTTTTTTGCCCCAAAGTAAGTGCAAAGTATTACTTTCTAATGGAATCTTTGAGCCATGAACAATATATTTCATAAATGTGCAGCTGTTATACAATATTGCTCTGCAGAGACATTGCACAAGACCTTGTAAGTCCAAAACCAAAATAATTTCTTTTTCTTTTTTTATGATTTGTTAGGCTCTTTCGTTGGACTGCAGATGTGCACACGTGTATCCATGTGTGTATATTAAAGGATACACAATACATGCATGCTGTGAGTTCATCCTTATATTATATGTACACATGCATGCATGCATGCACGCACGCATGAACAAATGCACGCACGCACGCAAGCACACACAAATTGTGTACTGAAATTATCAGCCATGCTGTAAAGATTGTGCAATTTATTGGTGAGGCCAATTATTGAATGTTGTAGGTTCGGCCATACTGTTTAGACTGTGCACTTTATTGGTGAGACCAAACATTTAATGTTGTAGGTCCGGCCATACTGTAAAGATTGTGCACTTTATTGGTGAGACCAAACATTTAATGTTGTAGGTTCGGCCATACTGTAAAGATTGTGCACTTTATTGGTGAGACAAAGCCATGGCATTACGATTTCAACACTGCAACAGGCCAGGTGGAAGGTGCTTCCATGACACTGCACAACCAACGCTTCCTACAACTCTGGTGGAGTCTCTTCCTCGAGCAAGTCCAACCACACCTTGACCAAAACACAGTGAGTAGGACAGTGCACGCATGTAGGTCTGCGTGCTGGTGCATGTGTGTGAGTGATTGTGTGCATGTGCTGAAACGTTCAAATAACATGCTACGATATATGTGTGTGTGCACGTAGCATGCACAGGTGCCTGTTTGTGATGTGCATAATTAGGTTACACACAACGCGTGTGCAGTACTGTGCATGCACAGTTGCACCCCAGAACACAAACACTCGGTATGCAAATGGCGTCTTGTCTGCTTATTTACACACTTGTAGAATGTTTTCATCTTACAATGCAAGTTGCAGTAACTGAGCATAATCATTCAAATCTGCCGTCAGGATGTTTCGATACACGTTTGACGTTTACTGGGAGTGCAACTGCTGGTGTGGTAAATTAGTTGCCATGGCAACTAGCATGTTTAGTGTAAGAAGCGATTTTATAACATCTGTGCCTGTAGTGGGCTTGAACAGTTTCTGGTGGCTGATTTCAATGGATATAAAGCCATGAAAGCAGTCAACAAGAATATGCTGTTATCTCTCCCATGTGCTGCACATCTGAAAATTATTGTTATAGTATATTATACTAATTTTTAGTCTACAAGATATGATTAACTGGACAATTGGGGTAAAATACGCCTTTGAGGATCAGTTATAAATAAATAAATTTGGTATGTATTTGACCAAACATACGAAATATCAGTGGCAAATACAAATATGGGCTTCAGAAGTCATAAAAATACACAAAATCAGCATAATATTTAAATAATATTTAAACTATGTATTTGACCCTACCACTGTTTGAGAGAAAACAGACTTGGATAAAATTATTCGTAGGAATAACCATTTTGTTTTCTGCATCATAATGTTTAGTATATTTATCTAAGCCACCAGACACTGTTCAGTCTGTCTATACTTTCATCGTTGTTCTGTGCTAATTATGTTATAAAGTAACACTTATACTAGTTAGGTATTACCTGTAAGGTGTTAACTAGGTAAGATAAATGTTGGATTCATGTTGCCTGCAAGTTTAATGCCTAGTTAAAAATGTACTGTGTACATTTCAGAAAAGTGAAAGTTGGATGGGTAATTTGAAAGTTGATATGTACCGAAGTAAATTTGTGTGATATGGACAAAAGGTGAATAAAGCAGCAAAAGAAAAGGAATTGTTGCCGTCGCCAGGTTTACAACTTAAGGTGAAAACAAACACTAACTATGATGTCATAAATTATTACTGTCGTTTTCACGTGTAACTGCAAAATTATCAGATTTTTTTCAATTCCTACTGTTGAAAAATTAATGGCAAGACACTCTGAACCATTTCACTCTGCTGATAATGTACGCAGTTATTTCTCAAGTTCGAATTGACATTAACTGAGTTGAATGTTAGCCTTCAAAGCTGGGAATGCCACGTCTGGTCCATGCTAATTGATTGTTTCATATTAATGAAGATGACAATTTGTGTATCAGATAAATATATATATTATGAAGAGATGGCGAAATGTATAACCAACTGGGTTACACCAGTGATCAGAAGAATGAAATGTATAACCAACTGGGTTACACCAGTGATCAGAAGAATGAAATGTATAACCAACTGGGTTACACCAGTGATCAGAAGAATGAAATGTGGCATCCCAGCTTAGAAGGTGTATCTTATCCCCCATTATTCTATAACCTCTTCACCCCCGAAGTCCCCCGCTCCAGCTAGGCTCTGCTACCTTGGATATATTGATTCTGTTCAAATGAAAGTGCACAAAATTATGCAACAAAATCTCATGATTTTTATTAATTTCTGCACAGAAACTTTTGATCTTGTGAAGCAGGAATGGGAATATTAAAGGAAGCCGATCGCAACCCAATAAAAATTTTTTGGTTTGTTTCAATTGCCTTCCAAATTTGTCATGTTTTTCATCAGCGAGTGATTTATCCGCAGCCCTTCCCCGAACGTGTCACCTGCATGAATGTGGTGTGCATAACCATGGTGACTGATCTCTTGCAGTAGCCTCCTGGTGGTGCCTGCTGGGTTGTAGGTTCAGAATGGTATGTTTCGTGGCCTTGCGATGCACCACGCCGATTTCGCTGGGTTGTGTAAAGCACCCATTATTTGCTGCACGCGTCTTTAGTGACTTGTCAGTCGAGACCACAGAACCTTCCTGCTACCCATTCCCAGGCGTTTCCCAAGACCCTACTCTGCACAATCTCCCACTCTGTCCAATGTCCTCATGTCAGGATGCTGTTAGCTGTTGGCAAAGTAGACAGTATATTTATCCGCCCGCCCGACCCGCCCGTCCGTCCATCCATCTGATCTCCTGCACATATACTGCGATCATATATGTTCTAACCACTGCCAGATCGCAGTGCGTGCTTGCAAAGTCATTTGACCCGGCTCGCATTCACATTGTTTTTGTTGTTGTTTTGTATTGCGGCTGTCAGCTGGCAGGTCCCCGGAGTGACGAGGTTTGTGAAGAAGATTACCCTCCACCCTGGCACATTTGCCCTCACGCTGGCTTCGTCTGTCCTGTCTCACTGTCCCCGTTCCGTCTTGTCATCTCTCTCCCTGCTGCTGTAGCCCTGTTGTCTCTCTCCCTGCTGCCCTAGCCCTGTTGTCTCTCTACTGCCCTGTTCAATTGCACACACTAACTTGCTAATCTTCAAGGGTCTTCATATCATCTCGTTATTTTTCTGGAGTTTTGTTGCTTCGGTCATGCCTGGATGTCTAAGGTTTCTACGTTATTTATCGACAACATGTACTAATATGTGATGAAGTAGTTAAGTGCATATTGACCAGACTGTTAACTTCAGACAGTTGTGTTAAGCTTATGTTGTATTAATTTTAGTTAAGTTTTAATACAAATATTTGCAGAAGTGGACAAAGTTGCAGCAAAAAGATCAGTCTCTTTTTAGAATTAAATCATAAAAACACAAGCATGTTCTATAATGAATCATGTAGCGCAATATCCGTTAAAACCTCAGTTTACATAATTAAGTAATGATGATATTGTAAGTAATGTATATAATAAATTATGAATAAAAATTAAACAAAAGGTTATAGAAAGCACATGTCACTACGATGGTTTATAATCATGTTTAATGCACTAGATTTTATTATTAGAGATTGACTACTGGGTTAACATCAAACAACAAAATATTTCCCTTCAAACTTTGTTGATGGTGGTTCTGAATATTTCATGATATCTTGTCATGTGACATTGGTTATGGGAAACGCCCATAGCAAACTCGGTTTCCCAACAAAGACCGTGTCAAGCAGCCAAAATATTCTGAACGAACATCAAACAAAGTTTCTTGAGAGGTAATCATGTCAAATATCATATTCCAAGAAACCAGAACATCAGTACATTCAAAGAAATCTATCTCATTCTAGAAGCATGTAGATCCATCTGCGCTTCTGTAGTTACATGTGGCTCCTATTGTTGAAGCAAAGCACTAGCACCATGTTTGCTGAAGTCTTATCCACCAGGTGGCAGTAGTGGTAGCTGTGAAATTTATGGGAATGTGTGATAGTGATATATCGAAAGTGTGGTCGACAAATCGTAGTTGCTGTTAAGAGGGAAGGAAAGACAAGACTGAGCAATCTCTCAGCAATGTTCGGGTCACAACTAGTTGTACAATTAAATACAAAGGGTGACACAGTATTCCTAAAATTTAAATGAGTGATAATAGTTACTTTTAAAAGCGAACCAATTCATACCAGTTGTATGGTTCGGTATTTCTGAAATGATAATGAATTACATAGTTACTAATAAAAGCAAACCAATTCATAGCAGTTTTATGCATTTTATAATATCCAGGTGTTGCCCCTTCCTGCTACCAACAGTATATCGATCTGGTGGCAAGTTAGCAACAAACATGATTGCTTTGTGCGTTCAGCTGTAGTGGAGTTGTGAAACGAATAATGCCAGTCGCTGTGTAATGACATTAACGTAGGTATTTGTTGTTATTTCCCCTAAGCTGTCAGTTCAGGAGATGCCACAGGTATGGATGGCCACATCAGTGGTAGTGCGTAGTGCCTCTTGATAGGTGGTGTGTACCTGTCGCTTACAATTTCTCGCTCTTTTGCATGTTGGTGCACAGGTGTATGTGGTCACGGTCTAGTTCTCTAATGCAATTGGTGTCAGCTCATTCACAAAAACCTTGAACATTTAATGGCTGCACTACACACAGGAATTTGCTACACTAAAAGGAGCTTCATTGTTGAAGTTAAAGCAAAACAAAAGTCATGGTTTGGGGGCTACACACTTAAGAGTTAATAAAGAACTAACCATTTGCAACTATAATCAAGAATATCACGCCCGTAGTTTACACAGAATTTGTTCTAAAAATGGGAGATTCTGGTCAAATCTGCCTTCGATCCTGGGCAGACCCACCTCACATTCCACTACCGACCGTTGTTAATTATATATGCCAATTTATCTTAGCTTTAATTTTATATATAACATGTATATACACGACTAGGTGATGCAAGTGTAGAACTAGGTGTTTACAAAGAGATTGTATGGTGAGTGAACATTGCCAGGTTACAATCATGAGTGACATATGAATTTCTTAGTAAACCACTGGCTTGATATTCTTGATTGTAGTTGCAAATGGTTGTTTTATTAACGTTTATAGGTGCCGAGGCACAAAACCATGACTTTGGTTTCCCTTTAATAATTAATGCAGTGTAGCATTGTAGCGTGCTATGCCATCTAGTGCACGACACATACAACATTACTGCACACTGTGTAATACACAGTGTGGCATTGTAGCGTGCTATGCCATCTAGTGCACGACACATACAACATTACTGCACACTGTGTAATACACAGTAAAACATACCCATAGAAGTGTATTTTATTCCTACTTAATTGTTAACACAATTTTTTATTTCATGCAACTTATTTTGTAGCTATTTAGGAATAAGATGTTTTTAGACAAGCAAATTACACTATTACACATTATGTAGATACTGTGCATACAAACTGTCTTGTTTTGATCCACAAATAGTTATGTTTGTGTACAACAATACATTAGTAAAGAAGCGTAATATTGTGCATGGAACATTGTAACCAGTAAGTTGATTTGATTGCAAATCAAGATAACCACTAAATAAATGCCAGCTATTTCTGCTTCTAAGACATACACAAGATATTGAATGCGACCTCGGTTTCATTTCTAACTGTAGCAGGTTGGTGTGATGTTACCACTGTAGGTATCAATGAGGATATTGACAGGAATATGTTCTTCAAACTTAAAGAAGGTAGTAGAACCAGAGGACACAAAGCAGCATTAGTTAAGGAGCAGTGTAGGTTGGACATGAGAAAGTACTCTTTCTCACAGAGGGTGATAAATAAATGGAACAAACTGCCAAATGATTGTGTTAATGCTAGTAGCGTGAATATGTTTAAAAATAGAATTTACAGATATTTGATAAGGGCGGGCTACACATAGATGAGAACTTTTTGAACTCTCGATAAGCCAATGGCTTCCTTGTCCACTTGCAATCTGGAACTTGTTGTTTGGGATGACAATCTTGTTAAATCTTGTTAAAAATTACTTTTTTTCGCTCTTGTAGTTTTTTCAAGTAACTTCAGTTTTATCTTTTTAACGTGTTGTTTTATGGGTCGCCTTGCATTTTAATGCGCCGTTCTCGTCCGCAGTGAACGCTCGACCGAGAAAATGTAAAATCACTTGGGCCAAAGAAAACGTGTCTAGAATAGCTCAGTGTGCAACAAATAGATCGATTTTACTGTGGTTGCTTGTTTATTTTTGGAAATAAAATTTAAACGGGACATTTCATCCAAAAAGCAGCACCAAGAGAAAAAATCCCACCGAAAGCGGTAATATTGACACCTGTGAGTGTTTTGGCAACTACAGTTATCTGGGGCATTTGTTCACCGCATTGACTGGACGATATTCCATAAATGTTGGGCGATATTACGGAAGCTCCTCTCGGTTGAGCCTACAGCGAGGTAAGGCGACGGTACAGGTGCAACAGTCGGTGAGACATAGGGACATCTCCTTACGTGTGTCTCGTCTGCTCATCGATTGTCGGTGTCACATTGTACATATACCTCACTTCCTCTCGTATCACAAAATCTCAGTTTTCCCGTCGGGCTCACAATCCCGTCCCTATGTAACTTACAACACGTGTAGATGAGGGATTTGGTAAACGCCTAGGTTTGGCGCACGTTCCTTGCCCTTCTTGTCGCCTACTTGTGGAGACGACGAAACATGCCATTCGGTCGTCCGACGTCAACGGAATGGAGCGTCATTTGCCAATCTACAACTGCAACACATGGTTCAGTTAATGCCATCGTAGCATTCACTTAAAATACACCTTTTTACTATGAATGTGTGTTTTCTTGAATCGAAGTGACCAGTCTGTTCGTTAAACGGACCACCCCATTTCTGGCTTTAAAAAATAACAAAATATATGCATTATGTGGAATGGGGCCAAAGAACACAGTTCACGTGCCTTTGTGAGGACCGCGACGATACCAAGATAGCAAACGACGACATTAGCTGAACCACGTGATACAGTGTTGCCCTCTGCCGAGAATAGGTTCGCCACCGCTTCACAGACGCAGTAGTTGCGACGATTGGCCGCTTGATTTCCAAGTCGCCGTAGCTGGATCATTTACGCAGACGCCGTCGTTGTCACTCGTCTGCCCGTTTCAGGCGCGACTTGTCAATGTTTGTGAACGCTTCCCAGAACCACCGCCGCCGCCACACGCATCAGTACCAACCTACGCCCCGGCAGTGGCGGCGGCGGCTTGGGCAGCGCAGCATAGGATCGAACCGCCGACTGACGATGACCGCCACATGACGAGCCCGTATATTCCACCGGACGTTGTCGCCTTCTACGAGTCGCCGCAGCAACCACCGCCCGGCGACGAGGCCGACAATGCCGCCGCTCAAGTTGTCGTCGACAACAAGGACGACCGGTCGTACACGTTCTTCGAGAGCTTCTACCCGGAGGCGCCAATGACGCACTCGGAACAATACCCGACACCACTGCAAGAAGTCTACAGCGCCAATGAGTTCGCCCAGACGTGGTCGACATTCAACGAGCCGCCGCCGCCCGAACCGCAAACACTAGTCGACGTCGTTGTGGAAGAACCGACAGAAACCGACGTCAACCATAACAAAATAGAAAGCAAGCAGGCGCCGCCGCTAGATGTCGACACTGTCGACGTTGTAATTAGTGAGGCTGATGACACGATTGAAACGGACGTGTTTTGCTTTCCGGTGCCCGGTGGGGGTGACATGGGGGTAATTAGTGGAGATAAAGCAGACGTGACGTGCGGCGACGGTAGGGAAACAGCGTTCCGGTCGAGTGAAGCCCCGTCAGTTGATGGCGACACGGTGAGTGATCTCGAATGGTCTGTCTGCTCCGCCAAGTGGCGGCGCTCTTGGCCGAGGTGGCACAAGAATCGTAGCTCTGCAGCCGATCTTTCTAACGCGGAGCCGCGTAGGTCGATCCGTTGGTTTCTTAGTCACCGGTGGCCCGTATCAAGTGTGTGTTTATTTTACCAGGAAGAAGGTCGGTATGTGCCCGAATTGGCTTCGGTTTCGTCACCAAGTGTTGTGGCCTACGTGTTTCCTGCAGTAACACCCCTGTCATGTGGATGGATGTTGCTAAGTGTCGTTTGATTAACCAATTTCCAACTTGGCGTTAATGTTGCAGTAAGCTCCGTGATACCTTAATTCCAGCTTGTAGACAGTACTGGGACTGACAGTTGTATAGGTATGTGGATATGACGTCATACTGCTTACATAGGTTTACACCGTGAAATGTTGGATCCGTTGTAGGTGTAACAAACTTTCTAAATGGTCCGATTGTTCGTGTGTCGATTTGTCAGTACGTGGCGAGGCATGCCAACGTTGATGATGCATGCGTCAATAATTTATAATAGTTAAATAAATTATGATGGATATATTTCTCTCGCTCTCGATAACTAGAGAATAGCATTTCGAGGGGGGAAATCGAGTAATGTTTCCGTTTAAACAAAAACTACATTTCATTTCTGTTTTAACGGCAGTGTTATCATAAAGCCAAAAACGTGTTACTAAACGTTTGCTGTTACTGTGACGACTACGGCGGTTCTGATTGTTTGGACGTGTTCGTCAGGTTGGCATTGTTGATGGTCTAGCGAATATACGACTGAGCAAAATGACGTACACGGACGTTCAGCTGGACGACAACAGTAGACAGTACGCGTGGGAGCGTGGTCAGATCGACTACAGCGGCATCGACTCGTTCGACAACATCCGTCGCCAGGTAGGCCAGTCGTCGTCTCACGGCTCATTTCTGTCGTCGTCGTGCAGTCCACGCGTATACTCCACGACTTTAATTCAACTTTAAATCGCCTGTCATCGCAGGTACTTGCGGAAACAAAGATTTTGGTTTCTCATCAAGTGAACTATGATTGTCCCATATGGTTTCGGTGTGCTGTGTGCGTTCAAAGTGTCGTAACCATGAAAATGTGTTTCTGTAAGCGTAACACGTTTCATGCATTATGTTTGTGCAGCTCGACAAGGTGTTGAGTGACCCCAACATGAAGCCCGACGTCAGCGCCTTCTCTACGCCGAAAGACAAGTAGGCGGCAGTGTGACTGACCCACGGACACTGCCGAGTAACAACTTCGTGTGATTTGGCCGACCGACCTGTCGCCGACCGACTCGCTCGGCAGGGCACGATCGATACCGAGGTCCGTCTCACAGGGCGCATGCGTGGATTGAAGGCGTGACATTTCGCATCCGTCGAAGCCATACGCCCGCGCTTCCCGAAAACTTCAAACGTTGACCGCCATCTTGTCGTCTTCGTGTCGTTTTTGTTCTGTTTATTAAAAAGTCGGGGCGCCAATGTTTCGCCGAGGTATCTTACATCGGATACTTACGGCGAGGTTTAGTAGAACCGTGCCGGAGACTGGCAGTGTTTAAGCGGTGTTTAGTTGCCGTCATCGTCGTTTGTTGCCGTGCGTGTATGATGTATGTGAGCTGCATGTTCGATGACAATCAGTCGTTTGTTGCCGTGCGTGTCGCCCGTGTGTGAGCTGCATGTTCGGTGACAATCAGTCGTTTGTTGCCGTGCGTGTCGCCCGTATGTGAGCTGCATGTTCGATGACAATCAGTCGTTTGTTGCCGTGCGTGTCGCCCGTGTGTGAGCTGCATGTTCGATGACAATCAGTCGTTTGTTGCCGTGCGTGTCGCCCGTATGTGAGCTGCATGTTCGATTACAATCGGTCGTTTGTTGCCGTGCGTGTCGCCCGTATGTGAGCTGCATGTTCGATGACAGTCGGTCGTTTGTTGCCGTGCGTGTCGCCCGTATGTGAGCTGCATGTTCGATGACAATCAGTCGTTTGCCGACGCTAGCGACCAGCCACGAATGTGTGGCGCACATGCGAGGGTGTCCGGGTGTTGAGGTGTCCTCTTGTCGATCACACGTGCTGTCGCCGTGCAACCGGCATTGTGAGCTTCCGTGAGGCAGTGCATTCTGCTAATAATACTTACTATAACACGAATAAGACATGTAAGTTTATATATGTATGCACTTGGCAAGTCCGGGTCGTGTTTGTTTCTGACATACATTTAAATAGTTGGTTTGTCGGCACCAAGTCATTGCGCGTAGACTGGCGTCGGACTGTCACCGTCGATAGACGTGGCACATGGGTGATGGATAATTATAATAATTCTAGTCGAATGTTACAAGCAATAAAGTAAACCGAATCGCTTTTGTTTTCTTGTTCGTCTTACTGACTGGAAACTGTGAACGACATGCAAGGAGTTGTTTGCACGAAATGATTATATTAAGATGGCAGCAACAACTGTAATCATCACCTTTGTAAATAGCATATGTACTGCAACACGAACTGTGCGCGTTGTGTTGCTTCGTACTAATGGTGTGAATTATTATAGAAATGCACTTTTCATAAGACTGCGTAAGTTCACCGAAACAGCGAGAATGCGCTGACGAAGGTAGGATAATAGAATCGTGAAGTAAACTAAATGCATTGTTCCGTGTCCACGTCGCCAGCGACTTTCGGCGGCGAAGTGAGCGGATGCTTGGACGGCTGCACCCGATACTGGAGGGTATCCTGAAGACCCGATAGCAGCGTTTCGGGCTGTCTGCGTGAACTTGCCAAGGACGCGGCGAGTGCGTTCAACGACGCGACCGAGCCGACAGACGGAGCCCTTCTCTCGCTGGGTCGAACGTTGAAAGTGCAGATTTTTGGTGCATCCGTTATCGGGACGGGGTGGAGACAGTGCGACGGCGAGTTGCGTATGTGGACGAAACTTGCCGTGCTGGCCGCTGAGACGTGCATCGACCCCCGTGTGAACTTGGTAAATGTGACTTGTTGGGCAGGGGCGGTCTATGGCAAGGGACCTTCATTTTTGTCTGAAATTACTCTATTCTCGCTAATGTAGGAGGACGCGTTTAATATGCGCGCTTAGGCGTACGCATGTGCATTACAGTGAGAATTATACGCAATGCAAAGCAGAGCACCAATAAGAGGAATACATAATCGAATATCGGTAATTTGCATTGTTATATTGTTGAACTCCGCAGATAGCACGAGTATAATGCACGCCTGGGGTCAAATACGCTTTTAATGGATCAAAATACAAATATGTAACATTAAATAATACCAATACGCTGTGTTAAACTTTTAAATACGCAGGGTTAAATTCAAACGCGCTGAACCAGGACCAAATACTCGACACTACCTGTCAATTACAGATATTCTATTTATTTCTGTTCGATCTGACATTAAGTAGCTGTTTAAAAATGAGCGCCGCAGCTTGCGATCCTTGTTTATTAATTCCGCATTTCGTCTTTAATGCATTACTAAAATTATAGAATTTACATCGAAACACATATCACTGAAAGGGGCATAACCAGCTGATATAATTAGCATACATTTGCCAGATCAAGCTTTCCCACATACTGTTCTCGCCGAAACAACATTGCCCTTCGTGTCTATCGCAGACATGTTTGGGCCATAAATTCAAACAAAAAACAATGGAATTTTCGACAGCGGTGACCACGTTAGCTTGTCGTATCTACTTGCTAGACAAACGATGACGTGATGGATCCGTCAGTTGTGGACGCCGGATACAGTACTCATTCATCAAACGGTCCAAGTCGTAGACTCGCCAACAACAGAGCTCATCTGCTCATTCAAACGGCTAATGCATTTACTAACAAAATAATGCACTGCTATTCTATGTTAAATTTAAAACACTGATATTGTTGTGATTAGGTTTTAAATAAAAGTAGTTTGGATAGGTAAGTATGCATGATAGTCATTTTTCTAATATACATTTGATTAATGGAACGGACATCTACAATTTTGATCACTGGTTAGAAATGATTAGTTTATGGCTCAATTAAAACATCAAGAATCTTATGTTGTACTACTGGGATGCAGATTCTAGGGAAATTAAGTCTCAAAAGGGGATATAATTTTATGGAGTAAACCCAAAAAGGGACAGCTCTTTTACCTGTGAACTAACATAAGCACCCACATATCGGAGTAACTCCTCCATATGGCCGTACCATATATGCAGTCGGTGTAACACTGTGTCTGTATCTTGACTTACACATGTTAATTGGATTCCAATTCAAGTGATCAATAGGTAGTATGATTAGGTAATGTTTTTAATCTGCTTAATTAACAACAGCACATTCATATAAACAGTAACAAATAACACATCACCAATATTGACTGTTGTCTATCACTGCTGTCTCATTTCATATTCAATCAATCAGTGTCGCCTGTCGGGGACATTTTTTAATTAAGAGGAGTTTACGACAGGACATAATTACCTTTTCCATTGATGGCAATATGAACCAAACGATAATTTATCAAAACAAGTCAGCATGCGTAGGGGAAGCAGTGTTAGTTTAGCCACTGTGTTAATTTGTTGAGCCACCCATGTTTCCCAGGAAACTACAGCAGCGACAGTTACATGGTACCACTCGGTGATTGAACATGTTAGAACACGATTGACGTATAAAAGGTTACATTTGTCACAATGGTCAGAACATGCGAGCTAAAAGTATGTTTTTTGCAACTTGAAAATTGTGATTAATGTCTGCTGGTGTGTAAACTATCATCTCACGTGACCAGACTATTGTTTGTACACTTACAAATGGTTGAATTATGCAGAGAAGAAGAGTATTTACATCACTTCGCACATTAATGAGAAGTTAATAAGCTTAACTGTGTAAACAAGGCTAGTTGAGCCACCCAATGCCAAGGGAGGGTTAGTTCAGCATAGATTAAAGAACGGAGACGAGTATTCTTTACTCCAAAATACATCAAGGAATTAATTTTTCGAAGCAAATTAATAATAATATTTTTTATTTTATATAGCGTCAAATCCAATTTAAAAGTTTTTGTGGCGCTTTACAAGACAAATAGTTATAAAATTGCTAAATAAACATGCAATTGCAATATATTATAAAGCTTGTACAAGCTAGTTAAAATAAGAATATAATATAAATCTAGTGTAATAAAATATAATAATAATATAATATATGTGTTAATTAAACTTATATGAATTAAGATTAATAAAATACATATAAGTACAGTAATTAAATATACTAAAATAGTTATCATAATTAGAGCTCAATAGTGTTAATATGTAAAAATAAGACTGTAAATATATATAACTGAAATAATGTACATGAAGTTAATTAATAAATAAATATATAAATAAGTTAATACATAATAAGATAAATAAATTAGTGCAGGAACAATTATGTTGGACTAGAATGAGAGTCAATAAAAATGAGTCTTTAGGTGTGCCTTGGAAGTAGTGTCCGACATTTTAATGTCATTAGGCTGAGTATTCCAAAGTTGCCTTGCGACCGCAAACGAGCTGTCCCCAGCTTTGACATGAGTCACTAACAGCTTAAAATTGGGTAGCTACAAGGCAACATATTAGCAATTAGTTACACTGTTTGCAATTGGCCTGTAGGTCTATATTAATCGTGTCAACTTATTAATTAAGCGTGTAGACTTGTCAAGAGACGTGCTGTACCCTTTGGGTAGATGTGTTGGTTGTTATGAATTTTTTGTACAAGGCCTATGAAAAAAAAAACATTTACGTAACTTATGCTACACTGGCTCAACTTACCCCACACCAAGTGTTAATTGAGCCAGCTTACCAACCCTATTTGAATCAGCTATATTATACTTATTTATGCATGCTAGATAATTATGTTCGTATAAAATAATTTAATCATAGTTTATGTGAGTAAAAACAATTTTAACTTATGAATATGATTGTTCCCTAGACATCATTGTCAATCAAAATGCATTTTCTTCCACATTTAAACTTCTATATCCTCTCTTTGGTGGACACAATCTGTGTGTCTCTGAACACTTCCCCTGTCAACAAACTGTGCCACACAGATGTCACATTTGTACAGTTTCTCCCTGGTGTGAGTTCGGATATGTTTCTCCAAACTACCACTCTGTGTAAACGGTGCCCCACAGATGTCACATTTGTAGGGTTTCTCTCCAGTGTGAGTTTGCAGATGTCGCTTTAAATTACCACTCAGTGTAAACTGTGCCTCACAGATGTTACATTTGTAGGGTTTCTCTCCAGTGTGAGTTTGCAGATGTTGCTTTAAATTACCACTCTGTGTAAACCGTGCCCCACAGATGTCACATTTGTAGGGTTTCTCTCCAGTGTGAGTTTGCAGATGTTGCTTTAAATGACCACTCCGTGTAAACTGTGCCTCACAGATGTCACATTTGTAGGGTTTCTCTCCAGTGTGAGTTTGCAGATGTTGCTTTAAATGACCACTCTGTGTAAACCGTGCCCCACAGATGTCATATTTGTAGGGTTTCTCTCCAGTGTGAGTTTGCAGATGTTGCGTTAAATGACCACTCCGTGTAAACTGTGCCCCACAGATGTCACATTTGTAGGGTTTCTCTCCAGTGTGAGTTTGCAGATGTTGCTTTAAATGACCACTCCGTGTAAACTGTGCCCCACAGATGTCACATTTGTAGGGTTTCTCTCCAGTGTGAGTTTGCAGATGTTGCTTTAAATGACCACTCTGTGTAAACTGTGCCCTACAGATGTCATATTTGTAGGGTTTCTCTCCAGTGTGAGTTTGCAGATGTTGCTTTAAATTACCACTCTGTGTAAACCGTGCCCCACAGATGTCACATTTGTAGGGTTTCTCTCCAGTGTGAGTTTGCAGATGTTGCTTTAAATGACCACTCCGTGTAAACTGTGCCTCACAGATGTCACATTTATGTGGTTTCCCTCCTACTTGTGAGAGCTTATCATCATTTGTAAGTCTCTTGTCTCCCTTCTGCCACTGAGATGTGTTTCTCACACAAGGTTGTCTTGCTTTGTGACTGTCAGTGACATTTTGGTGACGAGTGTCTTGTACTTGACGTCCTTGATTGTGCTGGTGCACAGCCCAGTGCTGCTGGAAGCTGTCAACATTGTTATCTGAGTAGAGACAAAGCTTGCACTTGTATAAACCCTGTCGACCGTGGCCATTGATGTCAGCAAGAGGATGTTTGCGTTGTCGATGGTTCATCATGTACTCGTCCCTTGAGAACAACTGTCCACAAATGTCACAGACACTGGCGGTGTCACCTGAAACCACACAACAAGCCTTGATATCACTAGATGTGTCACTGACATTGATCACTTCATGGCCCCATAACAAATGTCATTACCTTTAAGAAAGCTGGCTTTGCCACTGAAAGTTGGTGAATATATATTATGTTCTTCCTCGTAGTTCCCTTTATTCCGATACTAAATATACAGTTAAGGGATGTGATTTTTTATTCAGTAAGTTATTGGTGTGTTCTGTTCATCACATAACATTGAGTGAGTATTGCTACATAAAAATATATTGAATTTTGTTCCACCAGACCCACTATTTGTATGGTCACCATTTTGGCTAAATATAGGCGTTTCACATAAAACAGCAGCCCTTATCAGTTAGCGATAATATTGTCACCTGCTTAGAATAATGATTTACTGCATTTTTCACTTAGAATTATGTCTTTTCTTGTCCTTTTACAAAGTATCGACAGATATTACCAACTGCTCAGTTTATTTTTTATTTTATTTTAAATGCTTTGTTTTCTCGACCATTAGAATTTGTTCATTTATCAGTTCATCTGTTAGGATTAAATCTTACCTGAGCTACACGTGTAGTTTTTGTTGTTGTTGCTGTGTTGTTTCTTTGACACAAAGTCCTGTTTTGTAATGCCGAGTTCTCGTCCGTATTCGTCTCCGTACCAAACCAGCAGCTCCGTGTGCGGCGGCACACACTCGATGCTGCGGTAGTAGATCTGTCCATGAAACTGGAACGCCAGTAAGTTCTGGTCTTCCTCTCGACATGCGCAGTTAACATAACGCATCCAGTTGGAGTGGTTTTTGTGGACAGCGTCAACAAAGTGATGTGTGTGGCCAGCCTTGTAAATCTCTGGCCCAAGAACATGATATTTGGGTTATAATAAATACATTCTGCATGCACAAGACGTGAACAAAACTGTGAATGGTTATCTTGTGTTTCAACATTAAACTTCCCCATATGCCATAATTTGCACCTAACACGCTTGGCAGGTGCCATTTGAACTAGCCCCACAACATCCGGGTCACAGGATTGTTTATTCAAATGAGAGCACCAATGGACAGGTACTGAGAAAGGCCACAGAAACGTGTTTCCCAACCAATGATATACACGATTACAATAAATAGAGATCAACCAGTGTCATTATTTTCCAACAATATCAAGGTTAAAAACAGTCTTATAAATTGGCGGTATTTGTTATTCTGCTGTCGACAACATTCATCGAATCACGACCACGTGCGCTAAGAGTCACTAAATCTAAGACAGTTCAAACAATTTTATCATGAAAAAAATCATGTTGTAAAAAGAAAAACCCATCTTTTATTTTTATATTACCCCTCGTGGTAAGACATTTGCCCGTCTTCAAGATGGGCAGATGGGTCCCTGGTTAAAGGGCCTGTTGTGTATCATGTATATATCATACAATATGCATGAATATCGACGTATTATTCCTGCCCTTGTAACTTGAAGAATTAGCTATATTTACATATAGGCTCTACATACACGAAACTACTGCAACGTATTGCACACATTCTATGTTTTACATCCAAGAAAATACCCTGGCCAGTGACTTTTCAAATATACTGGTCCGTTGGGCCATGCACTGGCTACAAAAGCTTAATGTCAAAGCCTGAATTACCTCTAGAATGGTGTGGGGCAAACCACACCGGGACAAAGCGGACCGCTACCTATCTCAGCAGATGGCAGTTCCATTGGTGCAATTTTCCAATCAAGCATGATGCCAAACCAATTTGGGCACATTCAATTTTAGTAAAAACATTATGTCAAAAAAGTTACACATACAGTAGTACCTGCCTTCAACAGACCCTCCAATGAGCTATGGCGGGACACTTTCTCAATGTACGGACTGTTTTACCATGTTAATGTCCCTCTGATGAGGGGACACCTGGTGAACTCGGACAGCGGACAGGATATTTTTGTTTTCTGTCCCTGCTAAGGCGGACAATAATCATTATTTTCGTAATTTTTTTCTCGAAATATTTTATTTCCAAAATGGCGACAGACAAACAGCACGGTGTAGTGGGAAAAACGTTATATCGCGAATTCGGATATAATGCTGTTGGTCGTGGACCCCGATTTTCTGCCGCCGGGGGAAATGCCAAATGGGCCTGCTTAAACCTACTTAGAATTGCTTTGACAATTCTCAATTCAAGAAACAGGTGAACAATGTCAACGACAATGAACGACTGTCAACAAGTTGTTTGTTTGGCGCTGCCGCCAACACCAATCGCTGATGTTGGCTTCGCTTAGGCGGTTTGAAATTGCAATCGAGATTCACAAATATGCCTCGCATAAGAATCAGATAAACAGTCTGAAATGCAATTTAGTATGCAGTACTAATATGACACTGGGTTGAAATGGCATGCCTCCAATCTAAACGACGCGAAACCAACATGCCAAATGCCAAAGGCGAGAAAATACGAATTCGTCATCTGCATATGAAACGACGAATTGATGCTAAGTAGTGCATCATAAATTTATGCTTCGGTCGAGATCAGCTGAAAATCGAGGTGAGACGATTATTAATTCTGCCTATTGTTGTTTTCTATGTTTAATCAGCTTACATACTGCGTGTGTCAACTCATATACGTTTTCGGCTGCTCAAATCCAGGTTATTATTTTCGATTCGTAGGTCTGTTAGTTCAGTATATCATCATCATCATAGTTCCATAACGGTATAAGTACATGTATATTATTCAGTTAATGATTAAACAGGGTGTGACATTTAAAAATAATACACGTTGATGGTAGTTGACTCGTTTAATAAGCTCTGTAAACTGCATATTGCCGTATTAGACATTGCTGCAAGTACAGCATTCTTGGACTTGGAGTAGCTGGCGGCGATCGCTGTTGGTTAGTAGCACCCTGGTGGCAGACATGGGAACACCTAACACGCCTTATTTCAGCCCACCACTCCAGCATGCCTGTCCCTCCGATGAGGGGACACCTGCCATGTAGGGACACTTGCTTGGATACAGAAGTGTCCGTTGAAGGCAGGTACTACCGTATTTACATTTTTTACCCAACAAATTCAACAATTTGAATGGTCCCATAGCGCAAGCACTAAAAAAATGTGAAATAGCTAATATGTCCCCTATATCTTGCTATAGTAGATGTGATTGCGTCATACAAACAATAATAAGGCATGTTATTTCTGTGATTCTAATTACCCGTTCACTGTGGGGCAAAGTGCACCCCATGTGGGGCAAAGTGCACGCTCATTGTAAATCACAATGGGAGTAGTTGTTTTAGAATTTAATCTGTTTAATACCTGTACGGGATGTTCATGACTATTTGCGTAATAAAACACCCACTTATGTCAACTGATTATTACGGAGGAGCTGATTGTGCACTGACTTCTAATTGTATTGTCTAATTAAATAGGGCTTACATACAGGGATCGAACTTAACGCTCGCCCCCTCGCCTGAGGCGAGTTGAAATTCCTGGGGATGAGTAATCTTTGGTCTGCACTAGTCCCCCAGGCGAGTAGCTATTTTCGACTCGTTTTGTAACAATATAAATGCAAGCAATTTGAATTAGCCGTACATACATAAATGTAACACATTGTATCGAAAAATAAAATTTTAAATCTTTGTTCCCGATATATCCGATTTCGTAAACGAGCAGCCACTACCCATTGCAACGTAGTCAAAAATTTTTGCACACGGGTACAAATACAGTACACTGAACAGTACTAACTTTCACCCGTCGATCTTCTGCGTTTCCTTTTGAAATCGTGTGGAATTTCATAAAAGGAGTCCAACCCCCAAAAGAAAACTGAGTGCCGATGATAAAGCTGCGCATAAGCATAGGTATGATGCTTGTGAGAGGAAACGAGAATTTCAGCCGCACTAACTAAAACAATTCTCATGGCTCGAATGCAAAAGTTCGTCTGATGGTGCTGGCGTTGCTGGCGTTGGCGGTGCCACTGACAGGCGTGACGACGACGCTGTCGTCGACGTTGAAGGTGGGGAGAGTGACGGGACGGCGAAGAACACTGAGACTGAACTAAACATGAGAATGTTTTGTAAGTACTACTGCTGCAAGTATGAGAAATCAGGCAGTTTTGTCGTCGGCTCCCCAGTATTTAAATTGGAGAGTATCAACGCTCACAATAGTTCTGCAAGCCATATGAAATTGGCTTTAAGAGAGAAAGCAGAGAGCAACCCAGGGTTAAGTGTGGTGGACAAGACGATGGATCAACTGGGAAAAGCGACATTTTACAAAACGTATAAGCTTTTCAGGAACACACATTCCATTGCCATCACTCTAGATCATAACATTATAGACTTTGTGTGGATGTGTACATTGGATGACATGAAAGGGGTACAGATTGGCAACACCTACAGAAACGACAAGCAGTTGACAACGATCTGATTTAGTACTAATTGAATAAAATAATTACGTTGCATCGTCAATTATGAAATTGATATTTATTTGTTCATTTTATGTTTAAGGAACATTACAGGTCAACATACGAATTTGCATAAAAAGGTCGCATTTTGATGATGTCCACCAAAAATGGGGACTAGTGGTTTTTCATGGGGATGAGTCACATATTAAGGCTACTAGTCCCCCTGGCGGGTGGGGTAAATTTCTTAATTTCGACCCCTGCTTACATATCAATGTTGCGCATTAATATGCTCAATGTTCCAATAAATGTACTGCTAAATATATAGCCATATAACAATAGCATACCATATAATATAAAGAAGTGGAACACCATGAACTGTGAACCAGGGGTATGATTTGACCAACATGACAAAACTTGCAAAATGTGTAGGACTGCAACTAAAATGTAATTTTGCTATTGTGTTGTTGCTAAGGTTCTGGAATTCTATTACTATTTAGATAAGATATGGGTACATGTGACTGTGTTAATCGTTTCCACCTGAGATGAAAATAAGTAGGCCAAATCTTGTTTGTCTCTAAAGGGGTGCGTTTTGCCCAAACTACATTTCGTTGGCACCAACTGAAAAATCAAATGTTTGGAGATTGCATTCAAATGCAAATGCTTAAGGTACTAATTCATATGTAAATGCACAGAATATATCACAGCTGCATTTAAATATGGGAAATGCATCAGATGCGACAGGTCTGATAACTATTGCATCTTACCTGCCAACAGTAGCCTGAGTGAGCGTCCTCAGAGTCTTCCACAATCGTCCCTTCATATGGACCAAATCGCACCCCTTTAGGCACCGCCGTTTCTGCCCAGATCCCAGCACCCGCTTTTGGGATGCTGGAGGACTTAATGACCAAACCACTGGGAAGACTCAGGTGTGAGCGATATGTGCCCGGCTTCAAATCAACATCTTTAACCTGTAAACAGGTACAATGTAACACTACAGTTCTTACTATCTTACCCAAACATTTGTATTACCTTCAGAGACTCTCTCCCATCTCATTAAGATGGCTTCTTCAGGACAAATGATATCATGACAGGATGACATTTTGGCCACTAATAGAGGATATTTTATAATAATAATAATAATACAGCATTTATAAAAGCGCTAATTCCCACTATATAGATCAATGCGCTGTACATGGTATAACATACTACATGGCACATGGTATAAATATTTCAATATTTATGTCAAATGTTCAAAGTCAACATACACTGTAACTCTGTAACGCTCACAACATCAAATAATTTCAGTTAAATACAGAACTTAATTAATGATAAGGAACAATCTGTCTTTTTATCGACCTGTTTCACTGAGGTATGGGAGGAACTAGACTGTACGACAGGATATGTATACACAGGTATGATTGTATCTGAGTAGGTAGAGTACTAGTAGTAGCCTCGCAGTGAAACTAGTCAGAGGTGATACAACCTGCACTGCCCATAGTAAAATTAACAAAGACATCTGATGGCTAGCTGATGAAGCCATCTGGCTTGTGAACCCCCACCTTCTTCCCAGACACGTCTTATCAGCTCACAAGAACTTTGAAGCAACAGGTTTTAGCAGCTAGCTGTGTTGGTTACCTGGTACCAGCTGGGGCTAGAATTGATCAGAAGACAGACCAGTGCAACAGAGGAATGCTGGTTGCTAATTGCAATTAAAAGTGACCTGTCAGGGCCCCTATCCCTGTCTTTGATATTATTTATGTGCCAGTTTGAATAAGCCAATGCTGGAAAAAGATGCTGCCAAATGGCAGAGTATCAAATCTGACGTAAGCCGGTAAGGCCGTTGCTGACAATGCCAATGGGTGAGAATCGGTTCTCGTTCTCGATCCACGATGCGTGTTCACTCACGAATATCAGAATTGTGTAAGTGTATGGGGATTATCAATACATTGTCGAAATTGCAAATTTTAATATTTATAATATGTACTGGAAACTTACTGATTAATAGTTTATATGGTGCAACAGAGACATATGCATTGTGGTTTGAGATGGCGTTCAAGCATTGTGTGCTCGAAGTGACATTTCATGTCAACGGCCTTGACTTGACCTATGCAAATATTTGGCAGACTTTGTTCACTGACGTAGATATAAAACAGTGGTTGCGTCGATTTCCCGAAGAGAGATATGCATGCAAATATGATCGCAAACTGGCATACAATTGAATGATATTAATAGTAAAGTAAATAAAAGTAACGGAGTAAAAAGTCGCGTTACTTTAGATAAAACTACTTCACTACAAGTAAAAAGTATTTAGTCAAAATTCTACTTCGTTACACGCCAATTACTTGAAATAACTACTCAAGTATTGTAACGAATGAATTTATGTGACAGCGGCGCATAAAAGATTTTATGCGAGATGACAAGGCAATGAAGGCAATTTGAGGTTAGACCTTTTAGGGTAGAGGTAGTATTGGCCTAATTACTCGCTCACGCGTATGGTTACACCAACCACGTGACCTAGAGCCTGCCTCTCTCGATTTCCAAGTTAGCTTGTGTCATTGTGAGACCTTTGCGCTGCAAATATTTCTGAATTTCTATTGTTACTGATTATTCGTTATCGCTGAATTTGTTGATTTTATTGCAAGATCAGTTTTGTTGTTTGGTTTATTGTGTTCAATCTTATCAGATATTTTTCGCTAGTGTGTTCAGGTGAGTTTCTGCTGCAAAGAAGGACACCGTTCATCCGCCATTTTGTTTCCTCCGACCCTTGGACTGCGAAAGGTAATCGTCAGTCGTTTACGCATAATTTGTTATTATCCTGACGATGGCTACTAAACCTTTGGTTTTAGTTCTGGGCGATAGCCACGTTTACTGGTTGGAGCGTCTTGCCACATCGGAGGTAGATTTTGCACCAGGATCTTTCCGCGAGGGTTTGGATTGTCGGATCGCTTTCGAAGGCTATCGGGGCGGTTCGGTTACCACTATGGAACAGAACCGGGGTTTGGCCCGGTGGCACAGTCGGTTAGCGTGCCGTACTTATAAACAGTACCGCCTGGCAACAGGCATGGCAGACTGAGATATGCGGAGGTTGTGAGTTCGTTCCTCACCCGGCGCACATCTTATGTGATGGTTAGCATCGTCCCTTCTCAGCAAACATCAGTTGTATTTACTAATTCAGGCTGTGCTAGTCCCTGCGCTGTATTGGGCATATTAATCTCTTTAATTTATGGTTATGACGCCTGCAGGTGGCATGGGTAATTTCTGAGGTTAGTCCTTGGGGTGTGATGGGCCTGGTAGCTTTAATCGGATTAAACCATATAGTGACGTTGAGGTAAAGATTTTGGTTCCTATGGTATACAAGGCAGATCTTTTTCACTTTACTACTCTCCTGTCCACCACACGGTGTAAATGGTCGGATTGTCATATTGGTCCCTACGTTGTAAAGGGCTTGTTCATTTTCATTTGTTATATTCCGCCATA
Source organism: Lamellibrachia satsuma (assembly GCA_033239005.1). NCBI lineage: Eukaryota > Metazoa > Annelida > Polychaeta > Sabellida > Siboglinidae > Lamellibrachia > Lamellibrachia satsuma. Next base: position 914,157 of record BSQZ01000069.1, on the reverse strand, counting down.
CGGTGTAAATGGTCGGATTATTATACTGGACCCCACGGTGTACAGGGCATGTTCAATTTTAATTTGTTCTATTCCACCTTACGGTGAAAATAGTTGGACTATGAACGTGGTCCCTACATTTTACAGGGCATGTTAATTTTAATTTTCTTATTCCGCCATATGGTGTAAATGGTCGGACTGGGGGAATGGCCCTATGGTGTACAGGTCATTTTTTATTTTATTCCGCCATACGGTGTAAATGGTCGGTGAATGATTTTTGGCCCTATGGTGTACAGGGCATTTTTTATTTTTGTATTCCGCCATACAGTGTAAATGGTGGGACTAGAGGAATGGCCCTATGGTGTACATGGCATTTTTTATTTTATTCTGCCATACGGTGTGAATGGTCAGTGTATAATCTTTGGCCCTATGGTGTACAGGTCATTTTTTAATTTTATTCCGCCATACGGTGTAAATGGTCGGTGTATAATCTTTGGCCCTATGATGTACAGGTCATTTTTATTTTTTCTTATTCCGCCATACGGTGTAAATGGTCGGTTTATGTTCTTTGGCCCTATGGTGTACAGGGCATTTTGTGTCGTTGTGAGACCTTTGCGCTGCAAATATTTCCGAATTTCTATTGTTACTGATTATTCGTTATCGCTGAATTTGTTGATTTTATTGCAAGATCAGTTTTGTTGTTCGGTTTATTCCGCTCCGTTTGAAAAATACCACCCTCCCTCCCTAATATTGTGTTAACAGTCGTTACCCAGTTGTTATCTAATAAATCAAGTGGTGCATTATGTAGAAACACTGAAGACAGAGAGGTAGTTCACAAAGCTTTTGAATTTTTTGATGCTTTTCCCTGTTATAGTTTGGTACACGAGGTTTTGCATTAACGCTTTTCCCTCCACTAAGTTTTCTGTAGTGTACACAGGGTTTTTAGTGCGGGTACTTTTTACAAGATTTAACTAGATTGCCATCTCGAACAACAAGTTCCAGATGGCAAGTGGACAAGGAAGCCATTGGCTTATCGAGAGTCCAACAATTTTCTCATCTATGCGTAGCCCGCCCTTATCAGATATCTGTCAATTCTATTTTTAAACATATTCACACTACTAGCATTAACACAATCATTTGGCAGTTTGTTCCATTCATTTATCACCCTCTGTGAAAGAGTACTTTCTCATGTCCAACCTACACTGCTCCTTAACTAATGCTGCTTTGTGTCCTCTGGTTCTACTGCCTTCTTTAAGTTTGAAGAACATATTCCTATCAACATCCTCATAACCGTTCACTATTTTAAACACTTCTATTTGGTCTCCTCTTAAGTCTCCTGGTCTCTAGTGTTGTCAAACCACAATGTAATAAGCGAGTTTCGTAACTAAGGTCTCTTAATTCTGGAATCATCTTAGTTGCTCTTCGTTGTATTCTTTCTAGCTTATCTGTCTTTTTTACGATATGGCCTCCATGCTTGAATACAATATTCCAAATGTGGTCTAACTATTGCTTTTTACAGGGGTACAATTATATGTTTCTCCTTATACGTGATAGTTCTCCTAATTAGCCCTAGAATTTTATTTCCTATCGAAGCAGCAATCCCACATTGCTCTGAAACTTTCATGTCAGCATTAAATGTTACTCCTAAATCCTTTTCTTGTGTGGTTCTACCTAGTACAGCATCCCCCATTTTATATTCCTCGTCCATATTTCCATGTCCTATGTGTATACATTTACACTTCCCAAAATTGAATAACATTTGCCATTTTTATGACCATTTAACTAATTTTTCCAGATCATCCTGTAAACTTTGGTTATCTGTATCATTAGTAACCTTTCTGAATACTTTTGTCATCTGCAAATTTGAGTACTTTGTTAGATATGTCATCCTCCAAATCATTTATATATATTAAAAACAGTATAGGGCCTAATACTGATCCCTGTGGTACCCCACTCAAAACAGATTTCCAGTTTGAAATCTCACCATCTACTATTACTCTCTGTCTTCTGTGTGTAAGCCACTTTTCTATCCAGTTGATTACACCATTGCCTATACCATGGGCTTTTAGTTTAAGTAACAATCTTTGATGTGGCACTTTATCGAAAGCTTTCTGAAAATCTAAGTAGACACCATCCACTGGTGACCCGTCATCTACCCACTTTGTAATTTCTTCTAAAACACATAAGAGATTGGTTAGACATGACCTTTCTTTTAGGAATCCATGTTGAGATGTATTTATTAATTTATGCTTTACGAGGAATTCCACCATGTGGTCTCTGATTAATGTTTCGAGTAATTTACATACAACTGATGTTAAACTCACTGGTCTGTAATTTTCTGGCTTCTTCCTCGATCCCTTCTTAAATAGCGGCGTAATGTTTGCTTCTTTCCATTCTGAAGGAACTATTCCTTCTTCTAGTGACAAGTTAAATAAGTTTGCAAGTGGTGTACTAATTTGATCAACAATTTCCTTTAGCAGTTTTGGTGGTATCCCATCAACTCCAGGTGATTTATTATCTTTCATCTTCTTAATTTTCTTTGCTATCATTTCAGGAGTTACAAATAACTGCCATAAATGTTCTGATTTGTTGCCCTCAAATTTAGTCAATGGAACTGGAAGTGAGCTGATATCTTCTGTGGTAAAAACTGAGCTGAAATACTCATTCAGGATCTCTGCCATTTGGAACCCATCTGAAATTATGTTTTCACTGTTGTTTTCCAGTGGTCCAACCTTATCTCGAACTTTCTGTTTACTCCTTACATAAGCATAGAAACTCTTGCTGTCATTTTTTATATTACCTGCCAATTTTTTTTCAAAGGTTCTTTTAGATTTTCTAATTTCAGTTGTAGCTAGGTTAAGTGCCTCTTTGTAGTTTGTGTAGTCTTCTACATTTCCAGTGTGTTTATAGACCCTCCACAGCATCTGTTTGTGAGCTATTTTTCTTATAGCTTCTTTTGACAGGTGTTTTTTCCTGGATCTTTTCCCTTGTTTTCTTAATGGAATAAATTTCTCAATAATGCCCTCAATCTCATATTTTAAACAAGTCCAGCATTCTGTTGCTGTCTTGTTCTTCAGCAAGTTATTCCAATCTATATTTGCTAGATATGTTCTCATCACTTTATATTTGCCTTTGTTGAAGTTCCTCCTCCATTGTTTTTTATATGTATTCCCTGTCTTTACTTTTATATTAAAATGGATTTGGTTATGGTCACTTGAACCCAAAGGTTCGTGTACTTTAACATTGTCAACTAATTCATTTTGAGAAGACAAAATTAAATCTAACACATTCCCACCTCTGGTTGGTTCCAAGACATGTTGAGTAAGGAAACAATTCTGTGTTAGAAGTAGAAACTGACGGTCGTCCCCTCCAGCACTCTCTAATGATTCCCATTGTATATGGCCATGGTTAAAATCACCCATTATAACACATTCTCCCTTGCTCACCTCCCTTATCGCCTTTTGTAATTTTACATCTTCCTCTTGTCCTATGTTAGGACTACGATAAACTACTCCTATTGTTAATGTTGAATGTGCCCCCCGAGTACAATCAAACGCAGTCGCTGGCTGTACAAGAACGCCCTCTCTCTCTGTTCTTCTCGGCGCGTTCGTAGCGTACTCTCAGAGCCTCCATCTCGCTGTTGATGAGTGCCAAGGAGCGAGAAGGTGTGAGTACATTTGTGTGGCTGTTTGGCCCTACCTACTGATGTGTTAGTAGTTATTGGTTGATTAATGTCTAGATATGTAACACCTTTATACATTGTGTGTTGTGTTTCCATAATTTTCATTATGAATTGTTGACGAATGTTGGGTGGTTAGCCCACTTTTTCATTTATCATGTTTGGCTGGGGGATCAAGTACCCCAGCCTTTCTGTTTGTACATGTATGTGTATGGTTAATTCACGGCGGAGTGACCCCCACCGATACCATGTGAATTGTATATAAGTCAGTAGTGGTACAGATAGTACTGGTAGTGGGTAGCTGATAGGCATGATTTACTAATTATGTGTAAACACCTTTTGGGGGCCGGCATGTTTGCTGAAACTATTGGATGTATCTTATTTTGATGGTGTATGCTTGCCTAATTTCATGCTCCTTAATTAATAAATCGAAATGTCATTCTTTGGCCTATTTCAATCTACGCTGGGCTTGTGTTGTTATTTTGCATAAAGTACTTTTACTTCGTTACATGCCAACCCTGCAATTGACAATAACTGCTGCACCACGCCCCGGATACAAGTAACATAAAAATGCCCGGGGTCTCCGGTATCAAAACACGGGTAACTGAAAACGCGGATCGAGACTTAGTATCCGAAATACACCACATTCTTCCATGCGTAGTTTTTAAACTCAAACTGTGAAATGTCAGTAACTGTAACACTAGTCCAATCAACACAAGCGTCTACAATTGCAATATTAGCTATGAATTAGACATAACAAATGTCACAGGGCAGCGTTTGGCGTACACCCATAAAACAGGCTTGTTTGTTTAACAGAATCTTCCACCGCCGGATACAGGAAATCAAGTATGAATTGCAGTCGTTTTGACATAAGCATCTCTGCAGGCGTTTGACCAGTTGTCGTTTGAGGCATTACTCGATATCGTGACAGGAATTGATACATCCTGGTTTTGAGATCACCACCATTGATTTTCTTTAGACTGTCTTTGTACAGCCCTTTCTGCGAGCCCATTGCTGGCTGGGTGGAATGGCGCACTGCGGATGTGCTTGATGCTATCGTTCCTGCAGAAGTTCTGAAATTCATCGCTGGTGAATGCAGTTCCATTATCTGACACCAAGGTGCATGGCAGGCCATGTGTCACAAATGTTTGACAAAGTCGCAATATGGTAGCAGCGGTAGTTGAAGATGTCATGACATGCGCGTCAATCTATTTTGAATGAGCATCCACAATGACTAGAATCATGTTCCCTTCGAACAGACCAGCGTAGTCGATATGCACGCAGTACCACGCTTTGCCTGGCCACTCCCACGGGTGTAAGTTTGCATTTGCTGGCAACTTGCTGTGTTCTTGACATACACCACAGCTACGCACTTTGAGTTCGATCTTTGCGTCAAGTCCTGGCCACCACAGGTAGCTGCGTGCTAATGTCTTCATCCTCACTATACCTGGATGGCATTCGTGAAGTTCGTTGAGTAGTTCCTCTCGTCCTGGTGCTGGGATGATAACGCGAGATCCCCATAGCAGGCATCCTTGCTCTACTGACAGGTCATCCTTCCTTCTACGGTACGTTGTGAACTCCTCGTCAACAACAGGTGGCCAGCCCTGCAAAACGAAGTTCAGCACTTTTGATAGCACTGGATCTTGAGCCGTCCACTGTGCTATTTTGGTCGCTGTGATTGGTGTGTCATTGACAATTGACAACGACAGAACCACTTCCTCTGGCACAGGAACATAATCTGTCTTCGTTGGTAATGGTAGTCTGCTCAGACCATCTGCGTTAGTGTTCTGCACACCAGGTTTTTATCGCAGGTGATACTGGTAGTTTGACAATGTCAGTGCCCATTGCTGGATTCTTGCGCTTGCGAGTGGCGAGATCATCTTGATCATCTTGTCATCCTTCAGCAGACCCAATAGCGGGCGGTGGTCTGTCTGAATGACAAAGTATCGACCGTAGACATATTTGTGGAATTTGGTGACACCAAAGATAATAGCAAGTCCTTCTCGCTCAATCTGCGCATAATTTCTCTCTGCTGGAGCGAGTGTTCGCGACGCGAATGCGACAGGTTTGTCCAAGCCTTCTGGCATCTGATGTGGTAGAACAGCTCCGATGCTATATGGCGATGCATCACAGCTTAACACCAGTGGTAGTCGCGAGTCATAATGAACAGGCACTTGTGATGATTGCAATGACGCTTTCGACTCTTCGAACGCTTGCAACTGTGCTGAACCCCAGTGCCATGGAGTGTATTTTTGCAACAGCTCGTGCAGTGGTGCTAGAACTGCACTGAGATTTTTGAGAAACTTGTGGTAATAATTCACCATTCCCAAATAGCTTCACAGCTGGGATACTGACTTCGGTTCTGGAGCATTTTGCAACGCAAGTAGTTTCTCGTTAGTAGGATGGATCCCTTTTGCATCCAATCAATGACCCAGGTAGAAACAAGATTCTTGCATGAAGGAGCACTTCTCTATTCTGAGCCGCAAACCTGCTGTTTGCAGTCGACTTATTACAGTCAGGAGATTCGCTCGAGCTTCTTCCAGTGTGCGACCAGACACTAAGATGTCATCGAGGTAAACTGCCACCATTGGTATACCTTGAACGAGTTGTTCCATCGAGCGTTGGAATATACCGGGTGTAGACGATACCCCATAGCACAGCCGTGTATGCTGAAACAAGCCTTTCAGTGTAGTGATTGTGGTCAGTTTCTGTGACACTGAGTGCCACCTGCTGGTAAGCATGACTCACGTCCAGTTTGGAATACACCACACCTCCTGCAAGTTTTGAGTACAGGTCTTCGATGTTGGGAATCGGATACTGATCAGTTTTTGCAGCTGTGTTCACAGTAAGTTTATAATCACTTCGCCATTCGCTTTCAAAACTGGTACGATAGGCGCTGCCCAGTCTGAATGCTCTACTGGTATGATCACACCTTGAGCTTGCAATCGATCAAGTTCCTTGTCAACTTTGCCTCTCAATGCTAGAGGAACTGTACGTGGTTTGAAACAACGTGGCATAGCTTCGCTGTCGGCATACGGTTTTGCTTACAGCTCCGGAAACATGACAGCATAGTCAACCTCATCCACTTGATGCACTGCTGACCAATCCAACTTCATGTGCTCTAACCAGTCCCTTCCGAGCAAATTTGGCCCATTGACAGTCACCACTAAACAAGGCAGAGTGCATGACTGTTCCTGGTGATGCACAACCACTGTCACGCCCCCGCTGGCTGTATCATATGTCCAGTATAAGTTCTCAACGTGGGCAAATTCTCAGTAGTCAGCTGCAATTGTTGACTGCCTTGCCGAATTTGTTCGAACTGCCTCGAACTTATGATGGATGTAGTCGCACCAGTGTCAATCTCCATAATTACTGGCACGCCGTTTAATGTCACTGCACACATGTATGGTTTGACACGACTGCCATGGTTCACTGAAGTATGATACATGCCCATGTTGTATTAATTGTACGATACGTGGTACCGATGGAACGTTCTGGGACACGTTTTGTACGACATGTGTTTCCCTTGATGCTCGACAAACTCTCGAAAAGTGGTTTTCACGATGGCATCGATAACATTTCTTCCCCCACGACGGGCACTGGCTCTCTCTTCTCGTGTATTACTCCACCACAACCACTGCAATTGTGGTTATGAGTGTTGGGATTTTTGCGTAAATTCCTACCTCTGTTGGGTCTTGCTTGGGAAATGGATGCTCCCCTCCGACCCATAAAACGAACCATGCACGTATAACCTGATCTTTCTAGGTCGTCCAGGAGACCCGCAGATTCAATGAACGCGCCAAACCAATATGCGTGGCTATGCCCGAGCACGAGCACATCTAGCTCCGACTTCGCCGCTGACATATTGAATGGCCGATTGCGTGAAGTTTAAACGTATACGAAACAAGAGCAAATTAACCACAAGGCAACCGACGAAGTAAATACAAATGAAACAATACTCAGCTGAAACGAGTGTTCAGGCGATCTTCCTCCTGTAAGTCAGTCGACGCAGCTCAAAGTGGTCACTCTCAAAAACGTATTTGAAAACGTACGACTGTTGGTAAAACCAAAGTATTTCAAGAGACAAATTGTCTAGACACAACTTCGTAATGCAGAGACTGGAACAGGAGTGAAAGATTCCAGCTGCTGGTTCTGGTTTGAACTGGTTTCCGTTAAGCCGTGATTGGCTGACTAGCGTGGAGTAATACAAATTATTTGGCCAAATAGTTCCAGTGTAGTCTCGGATACCCAGGGCAAGACTTGCCTTGGTTATTTCATAAAACCTGTTATGCAGCTGTAAGTTGCATAAATCCATTTCTGTATAATCTGGGAACGAACTTCCCTGTCCACGTCGTGAAAGTTGCAGTTTCTCGCAATTTGTCTTAAAAGTGCGTTGAATTTATCTAACATTTAATCCGCAAGTTTCGTCGCCTGGCGGAAAACGAATATTTTATATTATATAATAATTCACGTTGTCGCAATTGACAATAACTAATGATGTCGCACTTTATTAACGCAACATGGCTGCACCACGCCACGGATACAGGTAACATAAAAACACCCGGGGTCTCCGGTATCAAAACACGGGTAACTGAAAACGCGGATCGAGACTTTGTATCCGAAATACACCACAGCTGGCATGATTGTTAAATCTTGCTAAATAATTACTTCCAGAGATATCCTTCTTCCAAATGCGAAAAACACGGTTTCGAGAAAATGGACGTCAAAGATTTATTTTCCAACAAATAATTTTGTCACTTTCAAACTACTGTATTTGTTATTTAGAACTTTTTTTAGCAAGTTTATAGAGATAATTAAGCTGAATACAACAATCAAAACATTATGATTCTGGTATAATTACTTCCAGATATATACTGTTATGATAGCACATCATAAGTTGAATGTTCAAGCAGCACCCCAAAATATGTGTTTTAGTGGACATCATCACTGTCTGTGCAGACACCAGAGCAATATGTTGGTATTGTTAATAAACCTATATTAACTAGAGCTAAGACATCTCTTTACATGGTGTCAGAAGTAAATCAGACACACAGCCCAGAAGACTACGCTGGATTACAATGTACTACACCCAACATTTAACTGGGATTCGACTTAGCTGACAGAGACATGGGAAATTTTTTCAACATTCCATTTCACTCCAGGCTGAGCAGCTGTGGCAACAACAAATGATGCCCAGCAACACTGACTAATCCAGCAGAAGACAGGAACAATTATGATACCGTGTGCACCGAATTCCTTGTTTACGTAGCACCCAAGTCAAATGTTATCTTTGCCAAATATAAGTTTTACAACCGAACACAAGCTAACAATGAACCTGTCAACAGCTTTATCACGGATGTAAAATTGCTTGCGAGAGACTGGGGTTTTCCACCTGTTGATGAAATGATTGAGGACAGGCTGGTGTACTTCAAAACCCAATTGACATTGCTTGTGCATATGAAAAGTGTGCAAAGTCAACTCAAAAACATGGATGGCATAAATCCGCCTGGAGGAGCCAAAGGATTTCATAAACCAAGCAACCAGACAATGACCGCGAGTGACATTCGAAAAACAAGCGAAAACTGCAGATACATTCAACATGCCAACATTGAAGAATGTCCTGCTGGAGGTCATATGTGTAATAAATGCAAGACAAGAAATCACTTTTTACACTGTAAAGTGAATATCCTACCCAAGGCTGAGTTCAACATGCTACACATACGGCAGTTGCTGAAGCGCAGTAAATGACACTCCATGGGTACGGCGGCCACAAACTTAGCAACCTTGGTGTATATGAACTCGAATGCTCTCACAAAGGTGCCATCCCTAACCTACAGTTCCACGGTGTTGATGGAGATCGGAGAATTTCCAGAACATTCACTCACGTTACACCCAGATGCAAAGCCTGTCGTACACCCACCACGTAGGGTACCATTGGCCCTCCATGACAAGGACAAACAAGAACTCGTGCATATGAAGAAATATGACATTATCACCCATCAATTGGGTAAACTCCATGGTTGTCGTGCATAAGCGCAATGGTGAACTACGTCTCAACCCCGGTGACCTGAACGCTGCAATAAAGCGACCATACTACCCAGTACCAACACTAGAGGATGTTACCAGCAAGCTCGCAGGTGCCAGACATTTCTCAGTGTTAGACATCTGCAGCAGATACTGGCAAATCAAACGGGCAGACTCAACATCACGCCAGACAACTTTTAACACAGCCTTTAGATGATATCGCTACCTTCATATGCCTTTTGGCATAAATGCCGCCCAAGATGCGATTTACAAAAACTTGCCACGGGTAACCAGCTTGAATGATGACGTACTAGTCGCCAGCACAAGAGACAAACATCTCCAGACACTGTGCGCGACGTTTCAGCGCGCTCGTGAAAATAGTCAGCACTACAACCGCAACAAGTGTCGTTTCAACTTGTCCGAAGTCAGCTACAACGGTCATGTGATATCGTCCGATGGTATGAAGCCAGACGCCCAGAAAGTTGAGGCCATCGTAAAAATGGCAAAGCTAGCGAACAAAAAGGTATGACGAACTACTTCATGAAGTTTGCGCCAAACCTGAGTATTGTCACTGCGCTGATGATTGACTTACTGAAGAAAGATTCTGAGTTTGTGTGGGACATGCAACAAGAAACAGCGTTCACTAAAATAAAAGACATCGTCACTTGATCTCCGGTATTAGCATTCTACAACCCAAAGGAGCTCACACTCCAAGTTGACGCCTCAGAGAAAGCCACCAGTGCCACACTCATGCTGGAAGACCGACAGATAGAGTACATGTCGACTCTTTTACTTTTAAATACAACTGTATTATATCTTATGTCGAGGGCTTTGGACAAGTCCAAACAAAGCTGGGCAACTATCAAGCGTAAGATGTACATGGTTGCGAGCAATTCAGACAATACATATACGGACCGAAGACAACTGTAGAGTCAGATCATAAATTGCTGGAAACCATCATGTGCAAACCCATATCGTCAGCACCAAACCGTCTACAGAGAATGATCCTGCATCATCCACAAGCCGGGAAAAGACATTCCAGTAATGGACTCCCTGAGCGGCAACCTTATCGAAAACGCCACACCAATTGAAGATGAATTCTCCGACAAACTGGATGTCGCTGTCCATCACATGATCGCGATGCTTCCGATCAGTGACCCCAAACTGGCAGAAATTTGGAACAGCACAGCTGATGACCAAAGCATGCAAGTGCTGACGCATGTCTTAAAACCAGGATGGCCAAGCCGGCGCAAGGAATGTCCTGATAACATCCTGGACCACTGGAACCACCGCGATGAACTGATGTACGCTAATGGAATGATTTTCAAAGTGTCGTCTGCTAGCACGCATAACACTGTTCTGGCCAGGCATGAATGCCAACATCGAAGATGCAAACTGCAGTACGTGCCAGTTGCATCGAAATGCAAATCAAAAGGAAACTATGATCAATCACCCCAGCAACTACCCCGAAGCGGAATTTCGGCACGTCATGGGAAATGTCAGAAACTAGTGAACGACAACAGGCACCAGTACTCCAGCAGTGAGTTTAGCAAGTTCACAGATGAGTGGGACTTCCACCACATGACATCATGCCCCACCTATCCTGAGTCGTATGGTGCAGATCATCAAATGGCTAATGAAAAAAGTGAAAGAAAAGAAAGATCCGTACCTAAGTCTGCTAGAGCTACGCAACACCCCCATACACGAACTTGCGTCCCCAGCACAACTCTCTATGCCCTGCCGGCTGTGTTCATCAAAACCATGCACAACCAATCATCTGCAACCTTATAGAACCCAGTGTTATTGAAAACATGCTGGAACACAAGCAAACAACACAACAGACCAACTACGACAAATCTGGAAATGACCTTGAGCCACTCCACAGCAGCGAACATGTACGTCTGCGTAACGCAGGTCCAATGAGAGCCTGCCATCATACTTGGAACTCCCCAACCTAGGTTGCCATGCTCATACGTTGTGAAATCATAGTGTGGTAGTGTATATCAACAAAACCAGAGACACCTCCTAAAGACACAGGATACCAAAGAACCCCAACATAACTGCGATGATGAGGAACCCGAATATCAAGACCCAGAGTTTGACAGGCTGCTGGCCAAGACCCAAGAAACTCCTGCGACATTCTTAACAAGATACCAGTATGCCAGACTCCACCTACTGACTAGAGAACCAGACAGGACTCTAACTGACATTGACTTTTAAGTAGTTAAGTCTTTGCATTTTTTTATTAAAATAAGGGGGATGTTATGATAGCACATCATATGTTTAATGTTCAAGCAGCGAACCATATACTTGCATTTTTATATTTCCAGCACAGTCTTCTAGAGGTCCAACCATGTCTTCTTTGTTTTGTTTACTCCTGACATATGCATAAAAACTCATGCTGTCATTTTTTATGTTAGATGCTAGTTTTTGCTCATAGCTTCTTTTAGATTGTCTGATTTCAGTTGTAGCTGCATTAAGTGCCTCTTTGTAATTTGCATAGTCTTCTTCCTTTCTGGTATGCTTATAAACCCTCCACATATCATAGTTTGTTTTAACACTATTTTTCTAATAGCCTCTTTTGACAAGTGTTTCTTTCTACACCGTTTTCATTGTTTTTGGAAGGGAACAAATTTATCGATGATATCTCTGTACTTACCTTTGTGGAAGTTTCTCTTGTACGTTTTCTTATTTTTACTTTCTGATTTTACATTGATGTCAAAATGTATTTGATTATGGTCGCTGTTACCCAATGGTTCAAATATTTTTACATTGTCCACTAATTCTTTTTGTGATGATAAAACTATATCTAATACATTTTCTCCCCTGGTTGGTTCTAGCACGTGCTGAGTAAGAAAGCTATCCTGGATTAAAAATAGAAATTGTTGGTCCTCAATCCCTGTGCTCTCTAGAGAATTCCATTGTATGTGTCCATGGTTAAAATCTCCCATTATGATACATTCCCATTTACTAACTTCTTTTATAGCGTTTTTTATTTTTGTGTTGTCCTCTTCGTTTATGTTTGGACTTCGGTAAACTAATCCAATAGTTAATTTTGAATTTCCTGAAACAATTTTGCACCAAACAGCTTCATCGCAATCTGCTTCCCTCTCTAGCTTTATTTCATAGGCCTGAACAGATTCTTTAACATATAAAATAACTCCCCGCCCCTTCTTCCTATTCGATCTTTCCTAAACATTACGTATCCTGTCAGTCTTAATTCAGCATCTGTTATATCCATGTTGGCCCATGATTCAGTTATACCAATTATGTGAGGGTCAATATCTTCTACCATAATGTTTAATTCATTTTTCTTATTTACTATGCTCCTTGCATTTAAACATACGCATCTATAACCTTTTTCAGAGATGTTTTTCGGATGATTTAATATTGGTTTATCTGTGCTAGTGGCCTCTTGTTCTGCCATTTCTCAGACCATTTCACTAATCTGTCTAGATCGTTTTGGAAATGTTGTTTATCACCATCAGTATTAACCTTTCTAAACAGTTTTGTGTCATCCGCAAATTTCAGTACGTTACTTGTTATACTGTCGTCCAAGTCATTGATAAATATTAAGAATAATATAGGTCCTAATACTGATCCTTGAGGTACCCCACTCAAAACCGATTTCCAATTTGAAACTTCTCCATCTACTACAACTCGTTGTCTTCTGTCAGTCAGCCATTGTTCTATCCAGTCAGTTATGCTATCCCCGATACCATGGGCTTTTAATTTAAGTAGTAATCTTTGATGTGGCACTTTATCAAAAGCTTTCTGAAAATCTAAGTAGATAATATCTACTGGCGATCCCACGTCTATCCACTTAGCGAATTTCTTCCAAAAAACATAACATATTTGTTAAGCATGACCTCGCTTTAAGGAATCCATGTTGAGATGAATTTAATAATTTATGCTTAACGAGGAAGTCCACCATATGGTCTTTAATTAACCTTTCTAATAACTTACAAATCACTGATGTTAAACTCACTGGTCTGTAATTCTCTGACTTATTTCTCGAACCCTTTTTAAATAATGGTATAATGTTTGCTTCTTTCCATTCAAATGGAACAACTCCCTCTTTTAATGACAAGTTGAATACTCTTGCAAATAGGTAATATAAAAATAAGACGGGTTTTTCTTTTTACAAGATGAGATTTTTTCATAATAAAATTGTCTGAACAGTCTTAGTGACTCTTAGACTTAGACTTACGCGGTCGTGATTCGACGAATGTTGTCGGCGACAGAATAGCGAATACCGCCGATATATAAGACTATATATTTTAACCTTGACATCGTTGGAAAATAATGATACTGCGTTTGATCTCTCTTCATCTGCTTGCGCCGAGCTACATTGCAGACCTGCTCCAGTTTTACCAACCCTGCAGACTTCAGACTCTCTTTTGACTGTACGCAGTGCACATCTCCGCCATTATGGTGATCGTGCCTTCTGCATCGCTGCTCCTCGCCTGTGGAACAGTCTTCCCCATGAGATGCGAAAATGTGACTCTCTATCCACTTTTAAAAGACTCTTAAAAACTATCTTGTTTAAACGCGCTTATTATTCTTAACTGTCAAATTTATTCGACTTTTAGTGCTATGTCCTATGAACTTGGATTTGCTGTTTTTATGTTTTTACTTATCTATTTATTTATTTTTTAATCGTGACTGTCTTTAACTATGTTTGTGTCAGCGCCTTTGAACAGGGTCACCTGGATCCATGGCGCTCTAAAAGTGCTCTAATTATTATTATTATTATTATTGTAATCGTGTATGTCATTGGTTGGGAAACGCACTTCTGTGGCCATTCTCAGTGCCTATCCATTGGCGCTCTCATTTGAAGTAACAATTCCGTGACCCGGATGTCGTGGGACAAGTTCAATGGCACCTGCCAAGGGAGTGAAAAGATGAGATATGTCAACGTCAGAGTTCACAACAATCGATGCCTTTTTCGTAAACGTGAATAAAAGCAGCTTTCCTGAGATTGTCCATAAACAGTCCGAGTCAGCATCCTTTGTTACGTTGGTGGAGATCCATAATGTTGATGTGCCTGTCGCACTCTGCAGTGGCCAAGTGCGATCGCGGTAAACTTCGAAATTGAGTCTGATTCATGCTCCGATTCACTTACATAACCGGCATGTAGACACTACTTTCGGCAGCAGTTTCCTGGTTCCTCAACTCAAGCGGTAGGCAAACCACAAACGATTAGGTTGTGCTCAGTGTAGTAAATTCATAGTTTTTTGTCCAATACTGGCAATAGCAATACTGAATCTGGATGGTTGCTGTTTTTTCAAAGAAGTAAAATTTCAATGTATTACTTTTAAAACCAATTGTGTTACTGAGTGCTATATCTTACACATAATGAGCATAAATTTTGTAAGGCTAGAGATAAGCTTTTTATAGTTTGCCCATATCTTAACCCAGTTTTTATCTATTCTATTTTTATTTGTTGTCTTGTTTTACTTTTAGTGTCAAGCATTTGATTTTGAGTGTGACTGTAATCATATCTGTTCATATTAAGCATATTTGCATGCATGTACTTAAAGTCTTAAGATGCTTCAAAGATTACTTCCTGGAAGTATGGAAGTTCCATGTTTATAAATTTTCAAGTTATTTTTTCATGACCCTTCATGTGTTGGCTCTTCTTCTATTCAGTAATACTATCAGAAACGTGGATTTGTACTATGTCCCACTGCTGCCAATAGTAGGGCCTACACTATCCTTTTATTATTATTACTGTGCAGGTGTTAACGCCAACTTCACTGCACAGCTAGTAAGACTCAATTGGGCCAATAATGGTTAAACCGGACTTGGCCTGGCATTGAAAAAACATAATTTGGCCAATAATGGCTGTCATTTGACATTTGCTCAACTTGCACTGACTTTACCAGTGCAAAAACAAAATGGCCCAATAATGGCTGTCACTATGTCAACCAGCATTGGCTTGCCATTGAAAAAAACTTAATTGGGCCAATAATAGCTATCATAGACGGGAATGGCTTCCATTCGCACGTTTAAGGTTTTTTAGAATGTTCAAGACTGACAAAATTTTATTTCTGGCTAAGGGCCTGCTCCACTGGAAGTTGGAATCAATGTTTTTAATTTAATACTGTTGTTATTGCAAATGCATATCATAACTAATTACTCTTACAGAAATACAGACACATACTTTTATCATGAGTTGTTTCTTCTTCTTCTTCTTCTTCATCATCCTGCACAAGCTCACCAGATTCCATCTTTCTAAGTTCCCTGTGACATCTCTTCAATTTCTTCTGGCATTTTTTTTCTGCGGTCTTGATTTCCCCATCAGTTTTGGAATAGTTTTCTGAAATGTGCACAATTTTAGTTGACTTCATTCAGCATTACTTGTGCATAATAATCTGTTTGAGAGCTGTTCAAATATAGCATTCACACAAAAGTGTGAATACCCTGTTGACACCAATATTAAATTACAGCAGGGTTGGCAATTTTTTGCCACCACTATGATAAAAATTTGTTTTTACCGCAATCAAAACTGCCCTGGCAAAAATACCAAAACCAATAAACACATTTTACCAGGTGTTGCCGTGTTGGACTCCAACTTAATAAACAAACAAAAAATTTCCCAACTAAACAAATGGATAATCATCACTAGAACATTACCTTAGTTTCTATCGGTGGTGGTTTCCATATCATTGGCTTAGGCGCTGTAAAATAATAAAGAAATTGAAGTACATCCCCACCACACCCACATACACACCCACCCACCCCTACACCCACACACAAATTAGCTTTGCAAAATGTTCACAAATGTATTGTCTTAGCAGGAATTGCATTTCCCCCTTCAACCTCCATTTTATTTTATCTTGGAACTAGAAAGACAAATAATCTGATGGCAGAAATGAGAGATATCAGTTATAAAAAAAACTCATGAGAGTGGCTTGACAACATGGTGAGTAGCTAATTAATCCAAGACATTCTGGGAATACAGTCAACTTGCTGAACATGTAGGGGAAGGCAGTGTTAGTTGAGCCATTTTTCATTCTTTTTGATGTCTAGGGTGCAATCATAGTCATAAGTCAACATTGTTTTTACTCACATAAACTATGATTATTAATAGATAATTTTATACCAAAATAATATATTTAGCATACATACATAATTAAATATAGCTGATTCAAATAGGGTTGGTAAGCTGGCTCAACTAACACTTGGTGTGGGGTAAGTTGAGCCGCAGTGTAGTGTAAGTTGTGTAAATGCTTTATTTGTATAATTTACGTAGGCCTTGTACACAAAATTTATAACAACTCAACCAACACATCTACCCAATAGGTACAACACGTCTCTGACAAGTCAACACGCTTAATTAATAAGTCAACACACTTAATTAATATAGACTTATCTGCCAATCGCAAAGTGTCACTAACTGCTAATAAGTTGCCTTGTAGCTATCCGATGTCCCAATTTGTTAGGAAAAATTAATTCCTTGATGTGTTTTGGGGTAAACAACACTCGTTTTCGTTCTTTAACCGCTGCTCAACTAATCCTTCCTCAGACCTTGGGTGGCTCAACTAGCCCCATTTCGACAATTAAGTTTATTTAATTAGCTTGTCATCATCAATGCCCAAAGTGATGTAAATTATCTTCTTCTCTGTGCATAGTTAAACTATTTGTAAGTGCACAAACAATAAAGTCTGGTCACGTGTGTTGACAGTTTACACACCAGCAGACATTAATCACAATTACCAAAAGTTTCGAAAAACATCAAAAAACATGCTTTTAGCTCACGTTCTGGCCGTTGTGACAAATGTAACCTATTATACGTCAATCGTGTTCTAATAACATATTCAATCACAATCACTGTAACTGTCGCTACTGTAGTTTCCTGGGAAACATAAGTGGCTCAACTAACCCAGTGGCTTAACTAACACTGCCTTCCCCTAATGCACATACAACTGAAAAAATTTTTTGTCTGGTAAGATAAAATGTTATATCGTTATATACCTGGATAGCTGAGGCAACTTGTGTATTTAAGGCAAGACTTGGAAGGTAAATGATTTTCGAAAAAATAAGTGAAAATTGTATTTTGCCATTTTCATATCATTTATTATATCCCTGTTTATATGAAAGTGTGCTTAACTTTTAGACAACCAATGCTGTGATGCAGCAACATATCTAAGCTAAATTGAGTTCCCTACCGTCATCATTCCAGCGGTTATCTTGCTCTCTTTCTAGCTGTGGTGTCCAATCAACATCTTCATCTCTGGCCAGTGCAGCTTCATTCTGTCTCCTTATTTTCGCTTGTTGTCGCTTGCTCAACATAAATTCTGGCTTTTTGATGGGAAATCCTAAGAAACCAAATAAGCCATCAACGGACCACTAGAATGGGGAAATGTGCAGACGACTCTTCCGGATTATGCATTTTGAGCTCTACGTCTGTTTAACATGTTTCTTTCAATTATATATATATATATATATATATATATATATATATATATATATATATATATATATTGCATTTTATACATGTGGGGAACTTAATATAGAGTGTAATTTCAATATATATTTGTCTATGTTGTCATTGTTGTCAAAATTTTTCCATAATTGAGTACTATCGTCTCATTATCTCATTGAGAGCAGGACACAAAGATTAATTATGCGGCAGCCAGATTGAGTTCATTCCATGTAGGGGGTGAAATGTAAATCAAATCAAATTTATTTATACACATCTCTCTCAAAATAAATCAGGGGTGTTTACAAAGAAAATAGAAATACATACATCGGTAGATATGAGTACACATTTAAAGTCACATTACAATAATATATATGCACACATGAAATTAAACGTAGATACTAGAGATAGGCTATACAATGGTAACTGTATTTATAGATATATATAATTAATATATATTATAATATAATAAAAGAATATATACGCATGGAGATAATTAATAAAAATACAAGAATGCCTGACCAACGAAAAGGGTCTTCCGTTCTCCCTCCTAAAATGTCCAGAATCTTGTTCTGTTCGCATCTCAAGTAGAAGAGTGTTCCAAAAGGGAGGGACATGCATATGAGAAGGCATGTTGGTCAAACCCTATTCAAGGTCAACAGCTTAAACTGAATTCGCCATCTGACAGGTAACATATGCAACTCTCGTAGTGGATAGGATAAGATAGGATAAATTTTATTTGTCCCAACAGCAGAAAAAACGTAGATAAATTATATCGAGTGGCAATATGAATTATGTAAATTCATGATACATACACATACAGAATTGTACAATATATAATAACAACTAATAAATCATCAGTAAAAGTAATACATTATGCAACAACATCCAAAAAAGAAAAACATATTTGCTGTGGGACTGGAGACCCCTACTAAGACCAACACTGGTCGCTATCGTAGGAGCCACCCAAAAAATAAAAAATAACAATAAATTAAAAAGTAGAATGCATGTTTGGTTTTTTGTCTGTGTCTTACATATAATAAATTTAAGTGTGTGATGGTGTGTTGTACTGGTGTGTTTTATGTGTTGTTTTTGCATGTACGCGTATAAGCCTGTGTGCAAGTATACAAATTGAAAAGTTTAACTGTGATTGCATGAACTGTGTTATGCTCATTCATAATTTATTTAATTTAGTTTGCATATATAGCAATTAAGGAAAGAGCATGTGTCATTATATTTTTGTAGCATGTAATTTTTGGCATCACTTGAAAAGCCTTTCAAACTATGAGTCACTATCTTGTCTATAACTAAATCAGGGATATTGTTTATAACATGTATTGTATTGTAGTTGTATTTTAGAAATTTAGAAAATTTTGGCAAATTCATGTTTAGTTCTGTAGGTATGTAGTTCAGTTTTTCTCGTAGTATTATAGTTGTGAATGTATGTATTTGGGGTTATTTGCCAGTTTAATAAGTAGACAGGTAGATTTTGATGTCTATATTTGTAATAAAATTTAAGAGTTTTTTTAAAAGTGGTTCTGTGTGTGAATTGTATTTGCTTAATGTTATAATTCGTACTGCTTTCTTTTGTATTTTCACTAATCTATTTCCTTGATATCCCCATGTCGTAATACAGTAATTAATGAGGTAATATCAATGCATTGTATAACATAATTTTTATTTCTAAAGGTAATATATGTTTTAATCTGTTTAGTATTCCTATTGTTTTGGAACACTTATTTGAGATTTTTTCTGTGTTTTTTCCAATTTAAATTAGTATCTATAGTTAAGCCTAGGTAGTTAAATTCTTCCACTTTCTCAATATCTATATTATTTATTTTGAGAGATAATGTCAGTGTAGTTTTGTTTGGCATTTGGAAGGTCATATATTTAGATTTACTTTTATTTAGTGATAGCTTATTTATATTAAGCCACTCAACTATTTTGTGGAGTTCTTCATTTATTACTGATTCTGTACTTTTATTTTAAAGTTTCAATAGTGCTAAATAAAGTGGTATCATCAGTATATATTATAAAGTTAAACATTTGGCTAGCTTGTGAGAAATTATTTATGTATATAGTAAATAATAGTATTCCAAGGATGGACCCTTGTGGTACTCCAACTTTAATGCGTAAAGTTTCAGATGTGGTATCATCAAATTCGTTGTACTGTTTAAGGTTGTTTAAATAGCTTTTAAATAAAAGAAGAGTTTTACCATCTAAGCCATAGTGTCTTAATTTATTTAATAATATTGAATGGTCAATAGTATCAAATGCCTTGGAAAGGTCAAGAAAAATACTAATTGGTAAGTGATTTCTATCCATTTGAGTATTGATTCTATCTACTAGTTCAACTGATGCATATTCGGTTGAATGATTAGGTCTAAAACCGTACTGATTATCAAAAAATAGCTTAGAATCAATAAAATAAGCAGATAACTGATTGTGGATGATTTTCTCTAAAACTTTAGAAATAGTTGGAAGGAGAGAAATAAGCCTATAATTTTTGAATAATGTTGATTTATGACTTGGTTAATTACTAAGGTTAAGGATTTAATGATTGCGGGTTCAATTATTTTCAGCAATTTTGAAGAAATACCGTCGAATCCACTACTGTTTTTTGTAGGAAGATCATTTATTGTTTTCCTTAGTTTCTTCATTAACATTCTTAAATTTTAGAACAGATTTAACTTGTGTATTTAAATAGTAGTCATAATTTTTATTTCCTTTATATTGAATGCTTTCTGCAATAGTTTGACCACTGTTTGTAAAATAGTTATTGAATTTCTTTGCTATATCAGTTTTATCAGTAATACTAGTACCATTTTCTTTAAAAATTGTCGAGGATGTTTTCTTTCCTTTATTTTTTGAAAGAATTTCATTGATGGTTTTCCATGTATTTCTTATGTCATTTTTGAATCGGTTAAATCGTGATTCAAAATAAATTTGTTTAGCTGCACAAATATTTCTTTTTAATATGGAGTTGTACGTTTTAAGGATAGTGTTTGTGGTCTCATAATCTGGTGAATTAGGGTCAGACATTTTTAATTGTTTATAAAGTGTGTCCCGATATCTAATAGATTTTAATAGACCTTGAGTGATCCATGTCGAATTTTTATGTTTGTATTTATTAAATTTCATTGTTTTAATTGGCATGTACAGCTGTACTTATTTTTTGCTCGCATGATTTCTTCATGCATTATGTTATAATTTAGATTGGGGTCTTCATTTTGATGTTTATGTAGTTTGTTGTAACAGTTATATGAATCTATTTCAATTTTGACTTTCTGCATGGCTTCTTCACTTGGTGTATTTATTTTTATAAATTTGGGAGGAAATTCTATTTTTGGAATATTGTCTAGAAATAAAAAATAAGGTTGATGGTCTGAAAAAGTTTTTGTGAAAATCCCAGCAATGCTTTCTAATATGGATTTATTTAGCTTACAAAAAAAGACTATGTGATATTAAAGTATCAAAAAAATCGCTGTAGATTCTGTTCTCATTTATTTTAAGTAAATTTATGTTAAAATCCCCAGCTATAATGAGATTATTATTGCTATTTTCCAGAGATGATATAACTGATGAAAATTCATCAATGAATTTTGTAATATTTTCATTGCATGTTCTTGGAGGTCTATATATATTTCCAATGGTCATTGTTTTTGATAAATTTTTTCCAGTTACTTTAATCATTAGCCCTTCCCAGTGTTCGTACGTATTTAAATTCATTTTTACTTCAGAATTATATTTATTGTCAACATATATTAGTAATCCTCCTTTGTTGCTACACTTTTTCCCCTGTGTTATACACCCATATCCATCTAGACAAAATTGAGAGAAATCATCATTATCAGCTTTCCACATCTCTTGTAAGCATATTACGCTAAATTTAAAATTGATACTACGTAAGTCCTCTACGAATATTTCAAGTTCATTAAACTTTGAATTTATAGACTGAATGTTCGAGCTTAGAATACTAAAACTGTTAGTGTTACTGTTTGCTAGAATGGTGAACTTATCAATGTCACAGTATGAAGAGCATCGTATTACTTGAGGCTCGTGATTTTCATCATTATTTTCATTTGTACATAAAACATTACTTAGGTTGTTTTGATTTCCTCCTAAGTATGAGAGGAATGCTTCATCGGATGTTAGTGTGTCTGTGCCTTGAAATTGAGAAAATTCTTCAGTAATTATCGACATAATTTAGATAGTTGAGTGACAAATTAATATTTAAATATGCTGATATTACTAATATTTCTAGTACATGTATACAGTTCTGGTGATATAATAGTCCTCACTAGAGAGGATAGTAATTGATGATGTAATGACATTGATGACATAATGGTCCTTATTGTTATTATTTTAAACATACACTTGTTGTTATTGAGCAACAATTCATCTAGACAATCAAAGTTAACATTTTGTATTTTCAAAGTATGTTCACATTTATCAATGCAAATTGATAAACCATAAAAATAAAAAATACACTCTCTCAATGAAAAAAATAAAAAATAAGCAATCCTCATGCTGTGTCGGTCACATTGATGTAAGCAAAGGAAAACATGCGCAGCTGATTGCTGAACCACCTCGAATGAATGTAGGGAGGTGCCGGTGATGCAGTATAGGGCCGCATTTCCAAAGTCAAGTTGCGACATGACAAGCACGTGTGCAAGCGCCTTGTAATACACTTTAGCTGTCCTAGGGACTGGAGCTGTCCTATTTATTATTACTAACATTTATATAGTGCCATATATCCGGCACCAGCCCATTCATAGGTGCATACTCACATTATAATTATAATCATACGAAAAGTATATATATACACCAGTAAACATAATTTTAGAATAAGCTTAAATAAACTAGCTATATTAAGTAACTAAAATACAAGGCGAAGTCATAATTATTAAAATTATTAAATAAATACCTACAATATATTAAAACTAATTAAAATATATAACATAATAAATACATAAATAAATAGATAACAAATAAAATACATGTTCATAAAAAAATTTCTTAAAGCATAGTTCCTCAGTGGAAGTAGGCCAGCTTAAATAAATGAGTTTTAAGGACAGTCTTAAACTTAGTCAGGTTGTAGCACGTAACTATCAGCAGGTGCAGATCAGCAGATCAAAGGTTGCGGGTGGGCGAGTAGGGTATTACAAGACAGTAATTACAAGATCTCAGATATACCCTGGTGCAAAGCCATGCAAGGCGGTAAATACGAGGACCAGTAGTTTATACTGGACCCGCCAGCGAACGGGAAGCCAGTGCAGCCTGATCAACACTGGAGTTATGTGCTTGTGCTTTCGCTGTCTTGAGATCAATCTGGCCACCGAATTCTGCACCATCTGCAGCTTGTTCGTGAGTGCCTCCGTGATGCCATACAATACTGCGTTGACATCACTAGGGCATGGATTAGTGTCTTACACACATCAGTAGTAAGACAATGTCTAATCTTTGAAATAACATAAAGATGATAGTACGCTGACTTGCACATGCGCGACACGTGACGACACTGTTAGTCCGCAGTCGATCGTAATCCCGATGTTGCAGATGGTCGGTGATGGAACAATGTTACATACATTAACACACAAGACATCTTGCAGGTGTTTACGATTTGATAGTAGCCTTGGTCTTGTTATCATTCAGCAGGATATTGTGATCAGACATCCACTGCCTCACTTCTTCGATGCATCACTCGATGCAATCAACCACATCAGTATCTTCTCCATCCCACGTTCCACTTAGATCAACATACAGTTGAGTGTCATCTGCATAAAGATGGTATTGTAGGTTATGCTTCCTGAAAATAGCACCCAATGGCAAAGTGTAAATGGAGAAAAGAATTGGGCCCAGCACAGACCCTTATGGGATGCCAGATTCAATCAACGTTCTCTGGGAGTTGTGGCCACCAATACATACTGTCTGGGTCCTGTTCAACATGTATGACTCCAGCCATTTCAGTGCAGTGCCCTGAATGCCTATGCTGTGCAGCTGGCTGATTAACATCGAGTGGTCAACGGTGTCAAATGTCATGCTCATATCGAGCAGCACTGCCAGCACACCTTTCCTATGGTGTGGAGATGGTCATTCTGAATGCGCACCAACGCTGTCTCGCTACTGGGATGTTGCCTGTATGCACTTTAGAAAGTATCCAACACATTGTTGTTGTCTACGTGCTGGCGAAGTTGGATTGCTACGTGGCGTTCCAGAAACTTTGACACAAATGACAAGTTTGATATTTGCTGGTAGTTATTCATCGAGTCTGGATTAAGGTTAGGTTTCTTCAATAGAGGTGTAATTACAGCATGTTTGAAGTTGGCTGGCACGGACCCTGACTTGAGCGACATGTTGATGATTGTAGCTAATGTTGGCACAAGAATATCAATGTTGGCTTTCACGAGTGAAGTAGGAAGTGGGTCAAGCGCGCTTGATTTTTTTGGACATTTCCTTACTAAAGAGAGAATGCCGTCTGTAGTGATGCTGGAAAACACACTAGTTGTGCAAGACATTTCATAATGTACATACTCAGCGTTGACAGTTTGCAGGTGTCTGCTCACTAACTGGTTGCGAATCTAACACTTTGCGTGTGAAGTGCTCAAGAAAGTCATCCGCAAGATGTGCAACACCAGTCACTGGACTGGGAAGTTTTGGAGCAGCTTTTCTCTTCATCAGGTCATCCATGACCCTGAATTGTGCTTTGTTGTTACGTGCACATTTAGAAATTTTCGTTGTGTTCAAAGTAGAGTCATACTGTTGCGACAGGTCTGCAAATGTTGTTACATATGCGTGTTATCAGGTGTGAAAGTTCAAAATCTGATCTGAATTTTGTTGAGTTAATTGCAGCATATTTGTGATAGGAAACCTGCTTCTTCATTCGGTCTGGCTTTGGTGCATGGAGCAGGCAGTGAACAGCGTGGTGATCAGTGAGCAGGGATCCCACCGTCACTGCCATCACAATGCTTCCAGAAGATGGCGTCATTATGAGGTCTAGAATATTGCTGATGGTATGTGTCGGATGACAAACGTGCTGCTGAAAGTTGGTGGCATGCAGAAGATCGGAGAAATTGTTTGAGTCTATATTTCCGGCCTTTCCATAGTGGATGTTAAAATAATCCTAAAGACTGGATAACATGCTATACAAGAACATACTTTTAGCATGAATGTAGGAAAGTAAGTAACAGAAATAAAGTAATAGGAAAAAAGTAATGGAAAAAAGTAATAGGTTATTTGGATTGTTAGGCGACAGTTTTTATTTTTTTGCAGTTTACGGATCCGCCGACCACATTTTGTTGAATAAAAAAAAAGCAGTTTATTGTCCCGCCAACATTCTCACGTATCTTTTCTTACAAATAATCTATTATACTAATAATCTACAAAAAAAATATAACGTCTGAAAAATTAAATGTTCACAAAAATCGAATGGCAGAGAAGCACTGCGACACCGAAAATATATTCACAACACCGGGAACGCCTTTCACGGTAGCGCTGTACCGCATTACTACGCAGACAACTCATTGTTCTCCGACTGATAATACAAAATACAAATGATCAGACAAAATTGGTGTGAATAATGTTCTGTAAGAGAAATGATTTTCATAGTTATGAAAGTTTCAAAACGAAATATAGACAGACTATTTCCAGGTGTAGCCGTAGGCCCCTGCCTGTGGTCAAGCTGTAATGTGTTACCGACATGTTGCTACAATGTTCGAACCAGCTATATTTGTTCGCCGTGAAAGCAGAAAATATCGTCTGGTTACTGTGATTCCAGTACACATCAGTATTATATCTATCTAAGTAAATCATGTTCTTAAACCAGCAAATATCAGCATTAACATAGTGTATTGTGCCTTTGACGCTAATGGAAATGGCAGCGTGTATGTGACCTGCTGACCCTGCTGGATTGTAGCGGCAAATTAAGGGGACGTGTCAATATTACAAATGGCCATGTTTTGTCAACAATACGTAAAACGCCAGTGAAAAACTAAATTGCGACACAAAAACAAACATTTGTTGAGATTGCGTTTTCATTTATAACTAGAAAATTATGCTTAATTTCTTACTTTCTCAAAACTACAATAGTTACGATGTTGCAATTTGGCGTATGAACGCCTCTTACATGTAGGCAACATAATACGATATTGAATTATGATGATTGAAGGGTTTGTATCAAAAATACATTGGCACTTTAAGCTGTCATTCAACTTGCATTCAACATACTTGTGTCATTCATTTCTTTGGGGATTTTCTCAAAACAAAATAATTTCGCATTTTGGGGATTTTTTACATTTACAAAAATGTAAAAAAAATCTTGTAACCAGGGTTGAAAAAAATCTGGATTTTTTAATAAAAAAATCTGGATTTTTCATTTAAATCGGATTTTTTTATTTATTTGATTTTTTTTAAATCTGGTATACACAATGTCATAAAATATTTTACTATCAGGCTATCTGGTGTCAATACAGCTACACAAGTGTGCGCACTTTGTGCTTTTGTATTAAAAAATACAAAACTTTGTTGTCCTCGATACTCGATACTCGTCTCTTTTTCACCCGTCCTGTGTTTGACATGACAGTAAAACATTTTTTCCCCTTCCTCCAATGTTAGACAACTGTAAAAATCCATAAACCTAAAAATAAAAAAACTGTGGCCTTATTAGAATTGTATATATTATAAAGAGTACAATTATGTGACAATGTTGTGTTATGAAAAGTCATTATGTTACGCTATGTCACTAAAGCATAGTGTGAAAGTATGCATACATTGATTGATCTGATCTAAGTGATGTTGGCTCCACTGATTTAAATTGTAATCCAGGGCTTTTATGACTAAAATAGAGAACTGAATTAACAGAATGGCATATAATTGCAAGGTGGTTGCAATGGCCTCATAGTGACATCACGGTTATCATTGAGAACAGTTTATTCAATGCAATATGAAAGTCATCAGAAACAACAGACGTGGAACAAAAATCTGTCTACGATGAAAAATAATGATTCATTTCTAGGTAGGATAGCAGTATGGTGCTACAAAGAAATAATGGGACAGTATTTGAATGACAGAATAGTGCTACAAAGTCAAACAATGCAGTAATGAGAAATAATAATATATTTTTAGGATAATTATGATTTGTTAGGATGTGAAAATTCAATGCTCATGCTTTTTCTTCGAAAAATGTGTTACTTTTTCCATTACTTTCTTTCCTAGCAAAATATGTTACTTTTTTTAGCTACTTTTTCCTGTTACTTTCTTTCCATTTACCTTTTAC
Source organism: Lamellibrachia satsuma (assembly GCA_033239005.1). Lineage (NCBI taxonomy): Eukaryota > Metazoa > Annelida > Polychaeta > Sabellida > Siboglinidae > Lamellibrachia > Lamellibrachia satsuma. Next base: position 886,773 of record BSQZ01000069.1, on the reverse strand, counting down.
AATGATTTGCCTAGGTTTTAAAAAGGGCATTGTGCCGAGTCTGAAAAAAGGGCAAATTCGTGCACATGAAAATATTTTGAGGACAAGGGGGGCAGAATTGGGGACAACCTATCACGACATACATGAAAAATTTGTAACTGAACAGATAAAAACCGTTACTTTCCAGTACAAGAACACATTTTATTTATACCCCATGGTCACGGTCAATGGGCGAGCTGAGCCACCTGTCTTATGTAACTTATTCCAATTAAAATTTTGCATAACACAACTTATTTTTTCATGGCATAGTGTGTAGGAATAATATGCTACTGGCGACATGGGTTGTTTCTTCTTTCTTCTATGCATAGCTATTGTCGGCTATACATAAACTTACATATACATATACATAAACGCGTAGTATCAACCCTCAAAATAAACTCAACCAAGAAACACTGGTAACACATTTGTTTCCTCCAATTTTGCACAATTTTGTGAGAATCACTATTAATAATCCTAGATTTCACACAGAATATATACTTTTACTCTTTTTTTATCCGGAACACGCGCTGGTGCATAGTTCACCATATTCACCCATTGTTGTATAATTCGTATTAATCTGTTGTGATTTTCCATTTTATGCCATGATAGCCACGACGCATGGCTAACTTCCTGTAATAGTGGCAGCCATGAATAGGTCATTTATCTTCTCATTTTAATGAAATTTCAACACATATTCTTCAAGTTTTCAAACGCGCCTTTAGTGCGCATTTTCAAATGGCCAACATTGATGGAACGGGGCACGTTTTGAGTTGCATGGTGGCGGACAGGCAGGGCAAGGCGCTACGAAGCCAGTTGCCGGGCAGTCTAGTGTTACCTTTGGGGGGGGGGCAAGGCGCAGCACCAACCCAAAACGCCTAGGCAAATCACTGTTTTAGCATAGAGCACTTATGTTGCACTGAACAAAATTAGGTTCTTATATTATTATGTTGAGAATTGTTTGAAATTCATAATTGATCATCAGTTTGGCCAAAGCAATCAATGTTCGATTATAATATATATATATAATCGGTTTGCACGCATAAATCGTGGGCAGCCCATATGATTTAACGTAAGAAATGCTACTACCTGTCGGATTTAACCATAAATATTTTGGTCGTTCTTCACAGGTATAACTGTTGACAATGGGTTATTTATATAGTGCATGTAGTCCGTCGATGAAAGAACGCTCTCGATTGAACTTTCCCCCGGCACAGTAGAATAGTTCATCAACAGAGCCAACTTTTTGGAATACATAACTAGCCTCAATTATCCAGATTCAGCGATGTGGTGTCACCGTTTGTCACACACAAGATTCCCAGTAAGCCCAGATAACTTGGGAAATGGGACTGAAATTTAGCATGAATTTTTTTAACGATCTAAAATGATCGATCACACAAGATTGTAATTGACTGATCAAAAGAATGAATCAACCAATCAACAAAACTGATTAATCGAAACAACACTAATTATTACCAACAAAAAATTTACCAATTTTAATTGTCAGTCGCATTGTCTGCACTTGTACTAAGCACTTGTACTAATTGGATATTCTGTACATTAAACTCATCAAAACTCGGCAAAATATTGTTCATAACAGACAATATGTCGGGTGCCAATGTTTTTAACTTACATAACTCTGCTAGTAAGTGGTGAGAAGTTTAGCAACCATGAAATCTTTTTAAAGGGGAACTGAAGCAATTTTGTGTTATGCCGTATATTTAAATATATATTATCTAACTATGCATTAATGGTGACAGATACCTGCTAATTTGTGAGATAAACAGAAAAACTGATTTTGTTCGAGACAAAAATCGACAAAATACATCACTGCGTATCGCCATCTTGTTGTCGAAACGAGTGGTTTGAGTCGCGTATATCTAATCAATGTAAATTTTCGATTTTTTGCGATTTATTTCGTAAATAGGCATTCTGGAACGAAAAAAAAGATATGGGTCTCTGTTATATATACAAATGTTTACACACATCAACAAAATAGCGTTTTTGTTCGTTCCAAATAAAAAAGTTAAAGAAATTACAACAAAACACGCAAAAAATCGTGGAAAACGCCACACTTCTCGAACACACGAGACGCTAACCAACGAGAATATGCGATAACGGAATACCGGAACTATTTTTTACTTGTTGACAAGATGGATGCATCGCTTGTGACAGTTTTACCAGATCTGCTACTAGCAATTAGTGGTTTACTGAACTTCCGTAATAGTTGTCTATCTTTGGAGAGATGGAAACCACAGACGAAGAGTCTAGTTCGACAGGCCACACGGAAACAACGGTTAATAGTCGTAAAGTGTCACCGAGTGTGCGAGTCACGCTCCAGACTCCAGGTCGGCTTTGCCTTTGTTGACGTTGGATTCAGGAAAAATTACAACAGCGCTTTGACTGTCAACGATTCCTGACTAGGTAATATGATGTGGTGAACCTGTGGAAATTACGTCCCGATGTCTGCGCACGTTTACGTTGAGTCATCATGCTGCGCCGAGGAAGCTACCATTCCTAGGGCTAGGCTATGGCTATGCAGCAGTGCCAGCACCGTGTGCCCGACCGCGTTGGTGCTTCCATCACCGTACGATACTACGAAAGCGAAGACGATGATTTTGTACTGATATGCACAAACAGAGCGGTGCTAGACATCGGCCTGCTGTCATTGCATGATTTGCGTGCCGACTCATTGATTCGGCCTATAGCTAGCAGGTCAGTAATTCAATTGTTATCGAATCATTGCCATTTTAATAATCATATTTTTTTCTGCATATTTCTTTTACCTAGCCCGAGGGCGAGGTCCGAACCACAATGGCAATGCAAGCAGGCTCTTCTCTTTATTTTGTATCTAATCTAATGAATGTATAGTTTTATTTATCTTAGGTTTAATTACCTTTTTAGTATCTTTTTAACCTATTTAATATAATGTAGGCTTTTATTATTTATTATCCAATATGATCAGGTGTTCTGCACTTTTGCAAATCATTTGCTTTATCACTGCACTTACCTGCAGTTTTACTATACATAGGTTTATTTATATATACGTATGTATACATATTAGCATTTTGTTTCCTAATTTTACTTTTTATTTATTTCTCTTAAAAGCATCTTTATGTCTCTTAAAAGTTTGCCGATTTGTAATCACCCGTGAACGGGGCACTAGTCCCGGATTTGATGGTGAATAAATAAAGTATATTATTATGAAGTGTACCGTGACTGTATTTTAATATTGTGTTTGATTTTGTGTTGAATAACATTGATGACAATAATAACATGAGGGTTTATTTAATTCATTATGTGAATATATATATATTCTTAAATGTTACCGTAATTGTGATTGTAATAATGATTGTAATCATGACTACATTAGTAATTGTGATTGCAATAATTACTGTAATCATGATTACATTAATATTCGTACTTGTAATCACCCCTCTCTGTAGCACACCACACCTTGTTGTTTGGTGCAATGTAATCATTTAAATAACAATAATTAACTACTGACAGTATGTAATGTTCACAGTTTTGCAACTATTATGGTAATTATGGAATTAGTGCTATCAACTAATACTCTTTCTTCTGGAGTGGCAGACCCAAAGGAGAGAGAAGGGAGGCTGGAGTGGGCTTTGCTATAAAGAAGGACATCGTGACAATGCTGACAGAAATGCCACGGCCAGTAAGTGACAGAATCATGATGATGAGACTACCTCTGAGCAAGGACAACTATGCTACAATTATCAGTGTTTACGCTCCAACAATGACAAACCCGGACGATAACAAGGAGGCTTTCTACAACCAGCTGTCAAGTACGCTCAGAGGCATCCCTCGTACCGATAAGCTACTGCTGATAGGAGACTTCAATGCAAGGATAGGAAGAGACAATGACAAATGGACCATGGTCATGGGCAAATATGGGATCGGGAAACGCAACTCCAATGGCGAGCTTCTACTGGCTTTGTGCTCTGAGTTCGAACTGATAGTGACGAACACCATGTTCAAGCAGAAGGATGAACGCAAGACCACCTGGATGCATCCTCGTTCCAGACACTGGCATATGATCGACTTCATCATCACGAGGTGTCGGGATAAGATGGACATCCACAGTACTCGAGCCATGCGTGGAGCTAACTGCTGGACCGATCACCATATGCTGAGGTCAAAAGTGGCATTTAGAGTACGACAAAAGCACAACAGACAAGGGGTAAGAAAACCGACCAAGCTAAACACAGCAAAACTACGTACCATCAGTCATAGGGAGAGCTTCGAGCAGGAGATGGACAGCGCTCTTGCCCAATGGGAGGAGAAGGAAAGCTCAACACCAGATGAGGAATGGGCAGCTCTGCAACAGGTAGTATACAACACAGCTAAAACATTTCTCGGCAAGCCAGACAGAAAACACCAGGACTGGTTCGACCCCAACGACCAGGAGCTACAAAATCTAATAAGCAGAAGAGACCAATCCCACCAGAGAGTGTTGCAGACCAGGAGTACTAGATCCACCACTGCAGCGTACAAAGATGCCTGCAGACTGCTACAAAAACGCACCCGTGCCCTGAAGTCACAATGGTGGGAAATGAAGGCAGAGGACCTGCAGAGATCTGCAGACAGAAATGACATGAAGGGCTTCTACAATGGACTGAAGGAAGTGTGGGGACCCGCGAAAAAGGGACCTGTTCACCTGAAGTCAACAGATGGAATGGAGACCTTCTCTGACAGCAAGAGAGTTGTGGCAAGATGGAGTGAACACTTCCAAAAACTACTCAACGTCCCTGGCGACATAGAACATGAAGCTCTTGTCAACATCCAGCAGCGCATTACCAACACATGCCTTGATGAGATTCCAAACATGGATGAGATGGCTAGAGCAATCGCCGGCCTGAAAGATGGCAAACCACCTGGGGGTGATGGAATTCCTGCTGAAGTATGGAAGCACGGAGGATACAATCTGTCCAACAGACTGCACCAATTAATCACCAAAGCCTGGGAGGAGGGTTCTGTACCACAAGCGTGGAAGGATGCCAGCATTGTAACCATCTACAAGAAAGGAGATCGAACAGACTGTGGGAACTACAGAGGAATCTCTCTTCTTTCCATAGCAGGCAAGATCTTCGCCAGGATCCTGCTCAACAGACTATCTATTCACATAACACCAGAAGTAGTTCCGGAGACACAGTGTGGCTTCAGATCCAACGGGACCACAGCGGACATGATATTTTGTCTTCGACAACTACAAGAAAAGTGCATTGAGCAGGACCGACCACTATATATAGTATTTGTCGACTTCACGAAGGCGTTTGATACAGTCGGAAGGACTGGGCTATGGCAGCTACTGAGGAAATATGGATGCCCAGAGAAATTCACAACCATGATCGAGGCTCTACATACGGGAATGATGGCGAATGTGAGTGTTGGAGGGGAAGTCTCGGAAACGTTCGGTGTTATCAATGGTGTCAAGCAAGGCTGTGTACTGGCCCCCACGCTCTTCTCCATCTTCCTATCAGCAATGCTTGTCGAGGCTTTCCGAGGCATGGGAGATGGCGTCTATATACAGTCTAGACAGAGCGCTGACCTATTCAACATCGCACACTTCAGAGCGAAGACCAAGACTACCCAGATACTTGTGAGAGAGCTGCTATACGCAGATGACAGTGCACTGGTCGCCCACTCCGCTGAAGAGATCCAGAGAATAGTGGATGCTTTCTCCGATGCATCAAAGAAGTTCGGCCTGAAGATTAACATCAAGAAGACGGAAGTGCTGTACCAACCCAACTCTACAAGAACCCGAGAGGAGGATATCATGGTTGATGGAAACAAACTGAACTCTGTTCGAATTCACCTACCTCGGAAGCACTATATCAAGTGATGGACGCATTGATGCTGAAATACAGAGGAGGATGGCCAAGGCTAGCGCATCTTTCGGCCGATTACGCCAGAGACTCTGGAACAACCACCATGTGTCCACGCGGGTCAAAGGCAAGATCTACCAGGCAATTGTGCTATCCACCTTACTATACGGAGCCGAGGCCTGGACAGTGTACAGACGACAGGTGAAAAAGCTGCATGCCTTCATGATGCGACATCTGCGTTCGATCATGAGGCTAACCTGGAAGGACAAAGTGACAAACAAGGAAATACTCGGTCGGATAGGGCTGCCCTCTATGGAAGATCTTCTGATCAAAAAGAATCTCCTGTGGACTGGACACCTCATGAGGATGTCATCAGACAGACTACCAAAGCAGATCCTCTACTCTCAATTGTCTTCTGGTCACAGACAGAGAGGACGCCCTCGTCTCCGGTTCAAGGATACCATCAAGAGAAACCTCAAGCTGAGAGACATAAAGACCGACTCATGGACATCACTCTCACAGCAGAGAACTAAATGGAGTGCGGCGGTCAAGAAATGAAAGCAGTCTTTGTCGCATAGCGACTGACAGCATGATGATGATGATGATGAGTGCTATCAACTAACCCTGACAAATTATATTTCAGGCTCAGGAAAGGCAAGACAAGTAATCCCATCCTGCAATGTGGGAAGGATCTGTGATGTCTATTCTGAACCGAATTAATTGATGGAAAGTTTAGCTATGGAGATTGACCTGACACAGGTGAGTGTACTGATAGTCTGATATAGACAAATTGTGAGGCACCCACAGTATGCAGCAGGTCGAAAAACAACCTAGAAAACTACAAAAATTCCCACTAAAATATTAATAACTGAATGATGTGAATGCCTCCTTATCCATATCCCACTTCTGTCAACAAAAATGTTACCTGCAGCATCTTGCATGTCACTACACACAATTTCATTTATATTGAGACCAACATAAAATATACCAAAAGTTTATTCACATAGAAAAACAATTACCAAAGAAATAAGGCTAACTAGAACGACTGAAACCATTGACTAAAAACAGTGACTTCTACCACAGGGAAATACAACCTGGAACATGAATATCACAGTTACACACATCATTATTATGCCACAACATATCAAATATACTGGTAGTTTAGCTTAGGAAATAATTAATCTTTATAAAGCCAAGGCATTTAACTGTTTCACCATCATCATCTGTACCAATGGCAATAGACTACTTGTTTTGAATGGACAGTAAATGTACACCAATCATGTGTAACAATATTTCTTGTTCTGACTGACAGTAAACTTGCACCAATCATGCATACCAATACACTACTTGTTCCTACCAACAGTAAATGTACACCAATGATCTCATTCTGGAATCTGCACCATTTCACTACGTCTTCTGACAGTAAATGTACACCAATCATGTGTATCCAATATGCTACTTGTTCTGACTGAATCTACTACTTGTTCCTACCGACAGCAAATGTAAACCAAGCATCTCATTCTCTACCAACTACACTATTTGTACTGACAGTAAATGTACACCAATCATATTTATCAATACACTACTTGTTCTGACTGATAGTACTTGCACACCAACCATCTGTTCCAATAAACTACTGCCACTAAATATACACCAATACACTACTTATTCTGACTGATAGTACACATACACCTAACATATTCAGTTCACCTTTCACTTATCCAGGGGTAGAAATCAGCACCCTTTCCTCTGACAGACACCCCAGTATCCGAAAGACCTTGGCTGATAGATCAGACATGAGTACAACCTGTGTCACAGTTTATGGCTGTTTGGTGTGTGGCAGGTGCAGAAAAGTGACATAAGTTTTTCTCACGAATGACAAACTTCTTCTCTTTCTCATAGGTGTCGGAGCTGCTTGAGTCACCCTCGGTTATGTCGCTGTTATCACATAGTGTGCATCATCTGCACCAATGTCTTTGTTCTCACTGAATCTGATGGAAGCTTCACATAGGAGTAGTTCATTGGTGCAATAATGTCATCCGTGACTACAGCAGTATTCGTGAAGTGTCGCACTTGAAATATCGTTACCGGATCGATTTGCATTTCAGCATCAGTTGTATGTGGTGCCACAGTAGTAGTAGCAGTGATGGTACTAAAGGTGACATCCGTAATGTAAAGATTGACGGCATCACCCGTAGCGCTGGATGTTTCAATACTAGTACCTGTACTTGTACGAACCAATGGTGAATCCTTCATCTGAAAAGATTACACATACGGTTACTTGAAAATTTTACAAAATTCATCTTTTGCATAATAAAAGTGAATCACAATGTGAGAAACTTTCTCTTGTATATATTATTTTTAGAATATAAGAGTGCCAGTGTCATATAGAATGTATAAAGTAATCAACCACAGGGAAAAGCATTTTCCCTATGGAGCCATGTTAATTCAACCAATGGGTCTTTCACTGATCTCTTAATGTTTTTAATGAATCTGTTTGGTCAGTTTGATGAATGCCACTGGTAACATAACCAAACGCATGTAACCAAAATTGTAGCATCTTAGCTCAAATGTGCATTATATTATCTAATCAACATTGCACTGTTTTCAATGGGCCAGGGAGGTCAAAATTTTATAAGGGGTCCAAATTCCATAACAAAATATGGACCCATAGGTTCACTTTCTATGGGGTTCCTTATTTTATATCTGACACTCGATTTAGATAACATAATGCATGAATATTGTTATTGGACCAAATGCAGATCTATGTTTGTGACATCTTTATCTTATAAATGCTGCACGCACACACACATACCTGCCCACACGTATATATATATATATATATATATATATATATATATATATATATATATATATATATATATATATATATATATATATATATATATATATATATATCTATGTGTGTATATGTATATATATAATTATTAGGTATTATACTGAAAGCATCTGCTAGATAGTATGGTGCATGGACAAAAGCCCCACATACATAAGCTTGTTTCAATTCAATTATACTGTTCATGACTGTTGCTGTTTCTAGATCATCCTGTAAACTTTGTTTATCTGTATCATTAGTAACCTTTCTGAATACTTTGTGTCATCTGCAAATTTGAGTACTTTGCTAGATATGTCATCCTCCAAATCATTTATATATATATATATATATATTAAAAACAGTATAGGGCCTAATACTGATCCCTGTGGTACCCCACTCAAAACAGATTTCCAGTTTGAAATCTCACCATCTACTATTACTCTCTGTCTTCTGTGTGTAAGCCACTTTTCTATCCAGTTGATTACACCATTGCCTATACCATGGGCTTTTAGTTTAAGTAACAATCTTTGATGTGGCACTTTATCGAAAGCTTTCTGAAAATCTAAGTAGACAACTGGTGACCCGTCATCTACCCACTTTGTAATTTCTTCTAAAAAACATAAGAAATTGGTTAGACATGACCTTGCTTTTAGGAAGCCTACCCACTTGAATGCAGCCCCTTGTTTATCCAAGTTCAGCCCACAAGTTTCCCATAATAAACATGTCACTGGTAATCTGTACAATGCTGTTACATGTGGCTGTAGGGTTTGCCCTTTGTAGTAATTAAAAATGTCCCCATGGAGAATACATGTTGGAGATTAGGATGTTGAAGACTCAAACTTTCCAGTAAATTTATGATACCACCACTGATAGCGATATAAATCTGACTCCTAGCATATTTGCTCCCCCCCGGACATCTGCCCCTTTTTTCTATGATAGTTGACAAGTGAAAATCAGTTTGCAGTTTTATCATTATTGCTACAATAACATAACATTCAATGACAAGTCAAAGTCACTTTAGCCTAATGCAATGGCCTATCCCCTGGAGTGTGTATGAGATGTTCTTGTCACCAGTTGTCTTCCAGGTATCATTGATAGTCAGATCAGTGGTGGAAGATGGGTTCTTGGGGTGATCTTGGGGTCACCATCATGGTTGCAGGCAGTCTTGTTGATCGCATTCTGGATCTGGAGATCAGATCAGTGACCACAGCACCCTTGCATGATCAGGATCGACGCTGGCTTCACTCCCATTGAAGAGTAATCTTGTTGGTCCCCCTTCTTGGTGTAGGAATGACACTCAAAACATAGCTTCTGACCTCCTCAGATGCTAGTAGTAATTTCCATGGTGAAGTTATAAGTGAATTCTGACAACTCTGGCTTGTGCATCCAGTTTTATAGGAAAATGGAGTCACTCCAACTCTCCATGGTAAATGCAATTCAAAAGAAACCTTGTTGAGATGGCTTCTTTCAAATATCCTCAATTGTCCTAACAGGTCCAGGTCCTAATGTCACTGGCTTCTTCCACAATTGCAATAAAGATAATCCTTTGATTACAGGATCATCTCCAACTATATAAAGTAATTTACTTGGCTGATCTGGCACAAAGAACATTAATTGCAATTAGGGTAATATATATCTTGAATTCATGTTCAGAAATAAAAAATAAGTTAAAAAAACATTTCTTTAAAAACTTACAAATAATCCAGAGGCTACTGACAGGAGGCAAATGTCCAGATTTTGAAAAAGGCAAGGGGCTAATGTCTGGGGGGCAAGTGACAAAGGGGCAAATGTCCGGGAGGGGGGCAAATGACCTGGACCTGATATATATATATATATATATATATATATATGTGTGTGTGTGTGTATTTAACGAACAATAATTTTGTAATCATATCTAATTAAATATGATTGTGCACACGTGACAAATAAAATTGTGTTAAAACGAATTGAATTTGAATTTTTCTTTAGCCTAGGATTTTAACAGTTGGAATTGATTTTTTGCAAGGGGGAATTAGAAATGATTTTTTGGAATTGACAAAACAGAATTGACCCCCATGCCTGATAGACTTCCTTCATATGTATAGCTTGTACTAATACTATTGTGGGTTGCCGATAGTTGCCCCCCCACGATATTCATTACAGTGTTATCAGTCGACTCAGAATAAAATGTAATTAATACATCTCTTTATGAACTTCCGGTTATTACATGTGGGGTTTAATCGGATCAATAAAGGAAATTAATTTTATATAATTTTGCCTTATTGTCAAGTCACAAGAATTCAAACAGAAATTGTAAAGTGTCATTATAGAAAGCAGACATGTAATCTGACAGTGTTCAACTGGGTAGATGACGATGCCTTAGTTAGTTTCCTCTCCAGCTAGACATTGCATGGGTGAAATACATTTTATTAAATATTTAAATACTTTTAAAAAGTTTGTGTAACTGCATTTGCACTTAATCACAATGAAAGTATTTGTATATTTAAATATTTCCATAAAGAATTTGAAATGTAAACAGCAACAGCAGGCTTCTGTTGCGCTATAGTCTATACTGTCTTTTGGTGTGTTTCTCCCATGCATCTACCCCCTTAGGCTTAGCCTTACGCTTGCCGCTTGGTCTCTAGGCATTTAGAACACTGGAGTATGAGACTTATTATGACTGTCAATAAATAATATCAAATTATTTTCTTGAATAATTTTGCCTAGTACATACGCCATGGCCCATGTTATAAGGCTGCAGTATATCATGTAGCACTTATTGAGTTATTGTTATTGTTTTGAGTACGGCCACGTATTGACGGTACGTCTGATCACGTCGAAAATAAATCGGCGGATAGGAAACACTCGTAATTATATCAAACTATTAACACTTACTCGCACTTTATTGTATTCATACATTTCGATTTACTGTGGGTTATATATATGCTGACGTTGAAGCACAGCTGTGCTTATTGGGGTGGAACTATATTGTAATCGTAGTGATAAGTCACAATTGTAACGGTAATCCAATTTACTAACCTGGTTTTGGCTCGTCGCTTCCTGCGCATCGCCCTGCCCTTTGATATCAGACGTTTCCTTGTCGCAGAATAGTCTGTAGATGCATGGTCATATGCGGAAAAAAAATCTAAGATGGAACGGTGTCTTTGACCAAGAATGACATCTTGATGCTCACCGTCTGTCCATGCTCATCACAGTCTTTTGTCTTGTAATTTGCATCGGAAAAGTGGTCACTCGCAGTGCCTGCGACTGGCGGACACGGCAATTTCCGCATTTGCAACCACCTTTTCCGCTGCAAATTCTTCCTCGGAAGTCGATCAAAAGTTTTTTCCTTGCATTTGTAGTACTAGTTGATATATCCAGGAGCCATCCAGTGTACACCAGTTTTCTTTTTTATTCGATTTTCCATGCGTTTCGGCCGTTTTTCCGAGAGGTTTTTACTGTGTGAACGCCGTGCCAGGAGCTCGTACTCAAACCACTCTGCCGCTGAGCCCCCCGCAGAGCAATATGGCGCCGCCCAGCGAAGATAATGGCAAAGTTTAAAAGGATATTACAAAATTACCGTGGCGTTGCGCCCATCATATAAGGGTGATATATACTGTAAATGGTATGTTATTATGTTTGGGCTATGGTTGTTCGAGTGCTTCACCCCCCCTTTAAAGGTGTCATGTCCAGCATATCCCTTTATTTAAACCATCTTAAAATAAAAATATTAAATATATTAACCTGAAATTAACATGTCAGTTTTGTAACTTATGTGACTGTGAGATAAAAGCTCTGCAGGTAGTTTGATGAAAGTAGACAACCAAGTGCAATTTGGACTCAGATGTCAGATAAAATGACCCTGATGTTTGGGGGTAAATTCTTGTATAATTTGGCAAATAGTATTTACTATGATGATGGCTAATGATTACTAACCTAGCAGCTGCATTGTCTCATAGTTTCTCTTCATATTCTTCAGTCTCAGCTTCTCATAGTCGCACAAGTTCTCCAATTCCGCCTTGGTGAAATAACGGTCAATGTTGATCGAGTCGGTACTAAACCATGGAAGACTTTCCATCCTCGCGTCAAATTCTTCTTTGTTAAATTCAACATACTGCAACTGTGACAACAATCAGGCATAGCTTTTAGTTTTACAATTACAAATAAAATTTAATATTAGCAACTTTTCAGATTACCAGTCATAAAGTTAGTTAATAAAACTGCAGACCACATTCATTGTCATTGTCATTGACATTGGCCCTTTCTAACTTCAAAAGTTGGCCATTGAACGTGAAATACTTTTCAAGATATATTAACACAACACAATAATTAAGTTGTGCATAATTATTATGCACAACTGTATTAATTATTATATATGATTTACTTATTTTTACTTCGGGACCATTTTGATTTAGAGCTCATGACAAAAGGAAAATCCATCAAAAACCGGAATCACACATTAAATATTATGTAATTTACGAGCTACTATTAACTATTTTCAAAACAATATTGTCAAGACAATACTAACCTGATTCACCTTTCTTGCCATACCCATGGCATTGACGTTGCTTCCTACAATCTAGATCAACAACCTGAAATAAGTTGCACTTTTAATAAAAATCTTACGTCGCGTACGATAGCATGGCTGGTTTTACATTTTTGACAAAAACTTTGTTATACCAAAACTATCTCCAGACTCCACTGTCGCCGACATGTCACGGACTCTGTCTCTGGTCTGGATTCTGGGCAGCGAAATACCGCTTGTGCAATTTCAGCTGGTTTTAGCACTCACATAATGTATAAAATAATAAAAGGCATTAATGATTTAATTACTCATGTAAAATGCTTGACTGTACTTGCGTAACTCGTGCTTGTTTATGTTATAAAGTAGCAATTCTGACCAAATGTTATGCGAGACCTCACAAAACGCCACCAGCCGCTCTCGCTTCTTTTGGCAGACGACTTTCAGACGCAGAAATCTTGCGCCAAAATTTATATCATTGCCACAAGGTGGCGACATTTCATAGACAACATACGTGCACCAAAATAAAATGTAGATTAATTCAAAGCCAAGCTTAAAACAAAGTAGATTCACTTTAACTTGTTTATTGATTATTGATTTCGTTTTTTAAGTAGAAGTTTTGATCAAAATTAAAGTTAATGAACATTAAGATGCAGTCCAGAATAGTCACTAGATGGCGATATCGGAGCCGGAGGGAGGTCACAACCTACCATACCTGGTGAGATGTTTTGCTTTACACGGTTTTTTACACTATAATTATTATTCAGTATAATGCAAGATTAGTCTTAAATAGAGAAATATTTGGTATAAATTAGCGAATGGCATAATATTATGTGTAAAGTGACGCCACTGCAGAGTTTGCTTTGAATAGTAGAGGCGGATGCGATCCTTGTGGAGGTCACCCGTGTACTATTTCTACACAACGGGGTCAACGCCACCATTTTCGAAATTAACTAACCTTTTCGTTTTGATGCGCCTCTGAGTTTGGTTTCCGAGGATTTAGGTGCGAAAGAAGTTTTCTCAGTATTATTGTTATTATATAATATATAGCAGACAACTGTATATCATTTATATATTTGCCTCATTTTGTTATCACTGTTACTGGGTCTTCGAAGCTGTTGGAGCTGAATAAAATACAATACAGTACAATACAATACAATACAATACAATGCAATACAATACAGTACAGTACAGTACAATACAATACCAATCTGTGTAGTGTTTTATATCAAACCATTAGTTCTATTCATTTTAGATATTGACATATTATATGTTACATTCATTTTACGTATCGCTTTATTACACCAGCCCTGGTATGTCGACCTAATAAAATGTCGATTTGTACTTTGTCTTATCCAGTGGATCGGCTAGGGCTGGTGCCTGGCATTTCATTGAACGGCTCGTTGATGTTGGGGATTGTTTGCAGGGTTTAATGAGTGTTTGCAGTCATACTTTCTCACACAACGTCACATCAGCTGTGTCACTTCGGCATATTCACTAATTCCTGTAATCGAGCTCGGCATCAATAGCGATGCGTTTGGATGAGATGATTGGTAGTATGTGTTTGATCGGCCATGCCGGGTTGGTCTGCAGTCTAAACACGGAGCAGCAAATGATAAGAGAGAAAATGGGCCTAGGTTTAGATTCACTTTCGAATGGCCGTTCCACCAGGGGTAGCTGGTCCTGGTGCACGAGGATGCAGTGAACTGGACCACATTAACATATATTCATCAGCGTCAGAACCGAGGACGTGGGGTGGGGGGCCCCAATATTTTGGATAGATCTGCATATGTTGCCTCCCGCCAATATGAACGTAGGAACCTACTTCTTGCCCCCCACCTACCACCCACCCTCCATTTTTTTTCAAATGGCCGATTTAGTGTCACTGGTCGTTCGTCATATCCCCCAAACGCACCCACCCATATGTTTAAAGGATACCTTTAGGTTACCTTAGGTAGATCCCAAATATATTTGATTTACTATAGTATATTTGGTAGGGCCTACCATGAGAAATCTGGCAACGATAGTTCATATGTGCGTGCGTACGTGCGTGCGTGCGACTTTGTCTACACTAGAAATGGGGTCGGTGACTGCATAATTAAGCTTCTAATAATATATATAAACGTATAACTGTACTACATTTCGTATAACAACTTTTAATAGCAGTGAATTTGTTTAATTTTGTCTACAATTTTAACTATCGTTACGTGGGCGCATTTTGGGGAAAGCACTTGGACGTTTTGGGTGCATGCTCCACCAAAGCCCCCGGAACGCATTTAAAAAAATACGTTTCCGGCTGTTGCAAGCAGAGATTACTGATCTGGCATCTGGTGTGGAGCTGGTTGAAAGCACAATTTGGGCAGATAAGAGGTCTTGAGAACTGCTGATCGATTCGAAGAAGAAGTGTGATCAAGAAGAACAGCACAAGGTACATAGAGTGGAGATGACAGAGATAACTATGACACCCGAACCCAACAGACTTTACTATATTTCTTTGACATTGATTGTATTTTGATGGAATTCGACGGTCTGTTTGGCGATCGCTGTAAGCCGGTGTGTGTGTGTGCGTGCGTGCGTGCGTGCGTGCGTGCGTGCGCACTCACTCACTCACACGCGCGCACACACGCACACGACATTGCACACACACACGCACGCACGCACGCGCACACGCACGCACACACACACACGACATTGAGCGCCAATGATAATGGTTTTCTTGTTGTCAGTAAAATGAAACCATTGTTGGAGCATATCCCAGACCCATCAGTGAGATGTATATGTGTCACGAGGTAGACACTGCAAGGCCCCTGATCCTGAAATAGCACTCACAACATCTTCCAAAACATTGCTACGTTGCAGAAGATGATAGTCACATACAGAGAAGCATTCCCTATACTTGTCCAGGTTCTCGCGTGTGCACAAACCGTCGATTCTTCAACAGCTTCTCAACACTTTCCGACACACTTACACCATACTGAAGGTCAATGCCAAAGCAAGGACTTAGGAGCCAAATTAGAACGAGATCGAACACAATGAATTTGTGAAGCACTTTCAGCAACAGTGCAAACGTACCATGTTGTGCTAGCTGCGACCGGCTGTAAATTGGAACTACAATTAGTACGCGACCCAAAAAATATGATACTTCTTTCGTAGCTCATGATAGTAATTTTTATCAACTTATACGTGAAATAAAGGGTATGTATGTAACGGCAGCTGGTGTCCTCCTTGTCTAACCTCCTGCCTGCAGGCCTACGCACCCGCGGTGATTAACGAAAAAGTATCTTAAGATGTGCGCTATACGGACATTCCCGAGGTGACGCGACACACCATACGTCATACATAATGTGGATGGCACAGATGTTGCGGCTATCTCGCACACAATGTAAGAGCCTATAGGAGCGGCTCTGCGAGTGCCATAAGAAACGTCAAGCCTAAGATAGAGAGTCAGTAAGATGCGACGCAGTGCGACCTGTAATGTCGAATATATTAAACTGATTCAGTTGACGTTGGTTGTTACGTTTCTATATTTATAAAAAAAAGACAACAGTATGAAAATGTCAAGCCTAAGATAGAGAGTCAGTAAGATGCGACGCAGTGCGACCTGTAATGTCGAATATATTAAACTGATTCAGTTGACGTTGGTTGTTACGTTTCTATATTTATAAAAAAAAAAGACAACAGTATGAAAATGTTCACGCGTATCCACAAAAACTTAAGTCGGTGTAATTTAAAGTTTCGTGTATAGGGAGGGTCTGGGGTAAATTATATTGGTTTAATGTAATGTCATGCATCGATATTTTGAGATGCCCCCTAAATCCCATAGTAAAACTGCATATAGGCAAACGCCAGGGAACGTGCTTCGCATTAAAACAATAACGGCTCCCGTGCACGAAACTTCGGTACACATGCTGCTCCCATCCACGGGCTAAAGTAGGCTAAAAATAGACGTTCGCTCAAAACAAAGACATGTGCATGGACACTGGTGGCCGATGTTTACGGCCGTGGAAGGATGTCGAAGCAATTTCTGTCAGATCAGACAGACTAGTTTAGCTGCCGTGAAACAAAAAGACGAAACCGTGACTTTGTTGGACCACACTCGACGCTTGTTGTTAAGGCTACGCAAGGTCGGGCTACTACGACTTAGCTGACACAGACTGGATGTATTTTGCGGCGCCGATGTAAAGTGGGTCGCGTGCGGTCGCTGGCGCACAACTTCAGTGGTATAGACAGGCAGCTAGCTGTGAGGCAGTGAGGCATTCAACGGACAAAGAAAGTCGGCTCGCTGCGCTGACCGTGCGACAATCACGTAGCCATTAATTCCTCGCTCTGTACGCTAAGAACAAGGTACGTTAATTATGAAGTTTGTGACATCTGCTTAGGCCTATAACAACTGACTTTTAAAGCATTGACTTTCTCGATAGCGAACGTCAACCAGCTAAGCGGTGACAGCTGTAAAAATGTACGCAATAAGTCCTCGGCGAGGTTCGGGGTATGGAACGAACCCCACTTTTTGACAGAATTCTGTTTAACGTTTTTAACTGTGACATCCCATAAATCCCCGGCTGATTGTGTACGCCCGAACACTCCTTTTCAAAACCCTGAGAATTAACGGACCTGAAATGTGAATTTGTATACACGTGACATAGAGATTGTGTATGTGTACGAACGTCCTGCCAGTATGCTAATTGTGACTGTGTGCGTAGTCGTACGGTGTATGTGTACAAACGCATATACGCAACGTACATCATGTTAAATGCTGGACCTATACTATAGGGAAGGGGGCTGGCAGGTGCCTCAACCTCCCATCTCCCACCTGTTTTAGACGTCAACCTCCCACCATTTTTAGTGCACATCTCCCACCGATTTTTGAAACCAATTAACCTCTCACCTCTCGTATGCTACATTGCGTATATGCCTACCTGCCTTATTTAGATGTTGGCCCTTCATTAATTGACATGTTTGAACGGGTTTAATATGTTCGCTGATACATAGGCCTATTTGTGTACTTTGGATAAGACCCAAAATAATCCTTTAATTCTAGATCTCGTGCACTCAGTACGTTCTACTTCCGAC
Source organism: Lamellibrachia satsuma (assembly GCA_033239005.1). Lineage (NCBI taxonomy): Eukaryota > Metazoa > Annelida > Polychaeta > Sabellida > Siboglinidae > Lamellibrachia > Lamellibrachia satsuma. The sequence continues at coordinate 868,499 of BSQZ01000069.1, read as the reverse complement.
CCTACGCAGTTGCTATGTATGCTGCCAAACTGCATGTTGGCATCGGTGATTCTTTCAGCCATGAAGGGCTCACAGTCCCAGCTGTCCGAAGCCAGGTTTTACATTTAGCATTATCGTGCCTTTTGTACGGCCTGAACCCAGAGCCGGATATGTCAACCACTACACCTTTGTGCAAGGGAAAGTAAAAAACAAGTATGCTATAAATGTTTAGGCATTCCTTCACATGTAACATTGGAACGGTACCATTTTCCATGTTCAATACCGTTGTCGTGCTTACAAAGTTTCCTCCGTCATATATATATATATATATACATACATACATACATACATACATACATACATACATACATACATACATACATACATACATACATACATACATACATACATACATGCATAATTTTTAATGTACTGCACCAATGTGTGTGCATAGAGAAAATAATTTACGACACAAAATGTTGCTTTTGTTATTTCCCGTCGTTGACACCTCTGTCATAATTCATTGTTATTATATACAGTACATATTATTGTAGCTACAATATGTTGATGTTATTAATAAATTGATGGCAACTACCGGCTCGCGCATGGGTAGATACACCAAACGGAAAATATTTGACGGCGTAAAAATTTTAGCACGACAAACGTATGTTTTGTGAAAACTCTATGTGTACATTTCCAAAATGTTCCGTCAGTGACAAACTGTTTTACCAAGTTTTTTTTTGAACAGATGCAATTCTCCCCGTCCGAATGTCAAATCATGTGTGTGTGGAGGGGGCGTGCGTGTGCGCGCGCGTTCTTTCGTACGTGCGTTCTTTACATTTAACATATTTAATTGATTAAGACATTCGAATTGAGATACATGTACTGTTGGGTAAGGATTCGGACTGTCGGTCGAAGGGACCGGGTTTCGAAACCACCTGCTGCCGTTTCGAAACTTTGGCAATTTTGTTCACCTCACATTGCCTGGATCTGTCAGAGGAGACACAACAAACCGCTGGTCCCTCTACCTGATATATATATATGTATGTATGTATGTATGTATGTATGTATGTATGTATGTATGTATGTATGTATGTATGTATGTATGTATGTATATATATATGTATATATATATATATATATATATATATATATATATATATATATATATATATATATATATATATATATATATATATATATATATATATATATATATATATATATATATATATATATATATACTGCATAATACTTGCTGAAAACTGTACCAAATAAAACTAACGAAATCTATAATTTGTAATCAATTGATTTTGAATTGAACTCCGAGCTTAAAAATTGAGCTTTTTTTCTTTCGATTTCACCAACCCGTGTCATCGGGCCCCCTAGATTCCCTTGGGGAAAAAAACATTTAAACTGTATAATTGTAAATTATGGCGTGTACAGTCTAGCAAGTGTGAATATCCAAGGCATGTACAACCTTTGTTTAGTGCATGTAGAGTCCACGAGTACCCGGGCTGTGTAGACAGACGGTGTTTACGAGCGCCCGAAAGTGGCGACTCTGTGGTCAGTGTCGCGACGACGTCTCTTGCCAAGTGGAACAAAGACCTCGAGATTGGTCCACTTCACTGACAATTGGCGTGTCCTTGTTTATTCTGTTCGGGCTTATTGAAGTTGCCAATCTAGCATTCGTTCGACCCCGTACGTAAAGGGCCAGTGTTATTTTGATTGGCAATTTCTTTGGCTTTAAATATGGCCTGTATGCAAATTATGGTTGGGCCAACGAAGAACGACTAATCATGGGCCAATTAAGGTACATTGGTACTGTTCTTCATTGGACCCGTCAGGGGCCAGTAAAGAGCCAATAATAATAATTATGTATATTGGCAATTTCGTTGGTTCTCGACATGGCCTCGTTGCAAATTCAGCCAATCGTGGGGTCAGTGAAGATGCAGTGAAACTTCGTTGGGCCAGTCAAGTTGAGCCAAGAGGAGTGGTAGCCGGGGAAGGGTAATATGCGCCCATATTTTGACCAAGCTGCAGCAACTGATTCTGTTGACTCAGCGGACGATTTCTGGCATATATGAGTGAGTCTATGTCATATATGAGTGAGTCTATGTCATATATGAGTGAGTCTATGTCATATATGAGTGAGTCTATGTCATATATGAGTGAGTCTATGTCATATAACCACGAAAATGGCATATCCTGTTTTACCTCAAATGTGAGGATCTGGACAGTCGTCTCTACGAAGCTGAAAATCAATAATTTGTTCCACATTTCATTAAAATAAACAAGGCCATAATTGATGTGCGTCCGCTGTATACGATTTTACGCGAGTACGTGATCATATCAATATATTATTTCTTAGTCTAACGTACCACTTGCCTCTTTTGTAATTGATTGTATGAAATTTTTTTATTTTGATTGATTGATTTATTGTTTTTATTCAGCGAACTTTTATACATGCATTACAATAAAACAAATATAAAATATCACCGGTAATAACACATACAAGCACAAAAAAGTACACTTATTTCCAATGTCGTCCGCAATCATAAGCCTGATTATTTAGGACTCCTGAAACCTCTATTACTACGCACGCACGCGCACACAAGGATGCACCAAACACGACGCGCTTTCCCGGTTCATGCAAACACACGTATCGACTTCTGTACACTTCTATGACACGAATCTAGCTCAAGTGTTTGACTTTGCAAATACGCTACAGTTGACCTCGCCACGTTGATACACAATCTTCTTGGTGATAAGGTCAATTTACAACACTTGTTTATTGCACCTATAGTCGGTTATATATTGTGGACATCCCGGGATAGTAATGAGTGATACGTACGTACGTACGTACGTACCTGCATGCATGCATACATACATACATACATACACAGTGGTGCAGCGACTTTGTAAACAGTGACCACATAAATCAATTAACAAACCAATCGATCAATCAACCATTCAATCAACCACTCAGTCAACCACTTAACCAATCAATCGACCAGTTCTTCTATTTCGAAAGAGGAACACAACAAAGTAAAGTACATACACATATACAATCACATACAGCATTTTCTCCGGTCTGTCCCTGTATTTAGGTCGTGTACTAGAACCACGCACATGTTTATTGTGCCTGACTGGAGGCTCCACGGTCATCGGATACTACACCTGTTGTTGTAGATACGACCAAGCGGCTGTCAAAGCAGCTATATTGCACCTCACGTGGGGATACGTGGGTAATTTGATTCCGGCTTTTATTGGTTTCTGAAAAGGCCCTACAATACCGTCTCGGGGGACCCCAGGCGCTTTACGTCCCATTGTGATTGAGTTTAATTTAGTGGAGGCCACTAACGCGTTTGAAGCGGGAATAGAACTGTCGTTTTGACATTCTGTTGAATCACTGAACAAGGGGATGAATATAGTGGGAACATTTCAGTATAATGTATTTTTTATCAAAATGATAAGACTAGCTCCGGGAACGTATATATATATATATATATATATATATATATATATATATATATATATATATATATATATATAATATATATATATATATATATATATATATATATATATATAATATATATATATATATATATATATATATATATATATATATATATATATATATATATATATAAAACACACATATATATATATATATATATATATATATATATATATATATATATATATATATATATATATATATATTATATATATATAAAAAGTTCCCATTTTAGACCTGGGTGTCGTTGGTGATTTTAGTAGCTAATGAATTATGCTATGTACCTGCGACAAGTAACACGCAGTTATAGCGTAGTACCGTCCAGAAACTGGTTCTTCTAAAGTTTGTACACTAGCCGAATGGCTGGACACGAAGCGCAAGTCCACCTAGTGGACTGCGGCGTCATTTCGACTCGACTACCACAAATGGCGTTACTGCGTAATCGGCTACAATCGACTAAGATTGAGTGTTCGTTGAAAAAACAATTATGTTTAGCTCGTTCAGCTCTATTCACAGTTATAGCACTAGGCAAAGTCAATATAAAGTTTTCTATATGGCTGTTGATGTTGTAAAGGCGAAGAGCACGCTCGCCAGAAACGTACGCATTTTCATGAAACGTGAAACCTTTCAAAAACGCCATAAACACAGCAATAAACACGTATTTCATGTGATTCTTATATGTATATCACTAAAGTTACCAAGATTACCAAACGGGATTCTCGTAGATCAATATAAGGTCACGCTGAGAATTGCCTTCTGCTGGCTATAGAGTTACATCATTAATCATCCCCCTATAAACTATACTAACGGGTGTTTTATTTATTTCTGTGCTGCTGGCCCACTCTGGCCTCATTCTACACGAAATCGCGTTTGACCATGTGACCCAAAGGCAACATCACGTGCACAGTATAGCGGCTATGTATGAAAATTTTTCTATGTGACCGATAAATGTACTCATAAATAATTATTTGGTTGTATGTCACGAAATACACATGTGAAACGGTTAGTGCGTATCGGTTTTAGAACTTAAGTTATTAGTTCCGTAGCAATTTGGCTACGGAAAGCCCAAATCCTCGCGTAGAAAAATGACGGCCAAGATCTCCGCCCTAGCTCAAGAGTGGGGCGGACGACTCTGCGTATTATAGCACTCGGCACATAAATGTTTCACGAAATGCCACTTTTCATATACTAACAATGTGAAACATTTAATCATGCATACACATTTGAAGTGTGTATCTTGGCCCAGGCCAGGGCCCAGACCCAGCTGTTTATCTTAAATCTGAGTATACGTTTGGATAATCAAGTGCTCGTTCAATGGCACTACAAAGACATTCGGTGTTCTTGTCCACTTCAAAAAGACATCAGTTATATTAACATGTAGTATCGGTTGCAATCGATGGCATTTTGCTATCGGTGGGGATTGTTCACCGTTGACACACCGCACAACTTGTAGCACTACAAACGAAATCACTGATCTATAAATAATCGTTGTCGTCACCGGAAATTTAACAAGGAATAACCTTGACCTTGACCGAAACAAAACATCAGTTGGACGAACGCCGAATGTTCAGCGATTGTTGCATTTCGTGGCAAAGCCCAGATCGAACGTTGCTTTGCAAACGCTAAGCCTAAGAATGCAACAGTGGCTATGTGCATCAGTATTCGCTTACGTTGTTTTGCTCTGTATTTCTTCATCCGCACAAAATGTTTAGCTTTTGAAGATTTCAATCTGGCGCCTAAAGCACTACTCGTATCCATTTTGCAAAACATGTGACTTTCTAATCATGTGATTATGGTTGTGTGACCATGTTGCAAAACGAGACCCTTATCGACAGGGAGCGCAGTAGATAGTAGATACTCCGCGTCGCTATCGGTTGCAAGTTAACCGATAACAGTTTTACGACCTGCTCGCGAGCAGGTAGTATTTGCTATCGATTGCAACCGATAGCTCTTACAATTTTGGTGACACACCAAGTCCTCCTATCTGTTGAAACCGACTGTAACCGATAACAGTGTTTGGTGTGTCAACGGTATAATTTGGTTGGGGCGGCTATAGCGTGTCAGTTGATTTTTTTCTTTATAACATGCCAGGATATACTGAACTAAACGTCGACACCACAAAACATCACCCGGAACTAACGTCATAATTCGCCGATCCATTAAAACGCAGTTCTTTTGGAAATCCCCTCGAGTTCCCGGAAAAGCGACAATGTTTCCATTGTAACGACCGCGTGCGCTACGATGTTCGAACCAGCTATAAATTCGTTCGCCGTGAAAGCGGACCACATTGTCTGGTTACTGTAATGCTGGTACACATCAGTATTATATCTACCTAACTAAATCATGTACTTAAACCATGTACTTATCAGCGTTCAGTGAGCGTTAACGTAGTTCATCGTGCCTTTGACACGAACGGACCCTTGTGTGACCTGGTGACCCCGCTGGATAAGGGGCCAATCAAAATGACCGTAAACACACCCTGCCACGTGTTTGTTAGATGGTTGGCGTAACCTCTTATCATAGACGATAACAGTTACAAGTACATATTCAAGGGCTATTGTGGCTGCAAATTAAGGGGACATCTTAATATTACAAATGGCCATTATGTTTTGCCAACAATACATAAAACGCCAGTGAAAAACCGTAAATTTCAACACAAAAACAAGCATTTGTTAAAATTGTGTTTTCAATAATAATCAGGAAATGATGTTACAACACTCACGCAACGTAATAGAGCAGTAAATTACGATTGGTGAAGGGTTTGCGTCACAAAATACGTTACCACTTTAGGCTGTCATTAAATTTTTGCTTGATTCATTCAAGGTGGTGTAGCAGACATAATTGGTTTATGTTGACCAAAATCTGCCCTAAAGTTATCAGTTACACTGACATACTGATGTGTATGCCATTTAATTCTTTTGGATTTTTTCAAAACGATTAAACTTCGGTTTTAGTGGCTATTTTTTTCACGTTGCAATTACAATTACTGCACGAAAACTATTCGTTTACATATCCACAACTGTCTGTATTGCCAGGTGCTCATTTATACAGCTGAGTGAACTGTGGCAACGTGGGGTGATCAAACTTGCCAAAGGTTCGAAGCGACCGCAGTGGGATTTGAAACCGTATTCTCTCGATTGAGAGTCCGGCTATGCTATCGTGCCCCACATTATCAATGTTATTCACAGTTGGGGGGGTCTGACATTAAATTATATTAATTTCTTGTAGTGTCACATCAATGTTTTGAGATGAAGCACAAAGGAAAAGTGTGAGTCAAACAGTAATACCCGCAGATGTGCCGAGACAATGGGCACACTCTTGCTACAAAAATTTTATGACAAGAATACCTCCAGGCAGGGTTGTTTGATTTAAATCATTGATTTAAATCACTCCAACAAAAAATCATTGATTTATGAATTTTTTTTTTTTGACTTCCGGTTTTTTTTAGTCGCTGATTTATATGAATTTAACACAAATAATTGTTCACAAGCATCGAGATCAACAAAGTTTTGTATGTTTTTAATACAAAACAGAAAGTGCGCACACTTGTGTAGCAGTATTGTCACCAGATAACCTGATAGTCAAATGCTTTATGACATTGTGTATGTTTGAGCTATCCCCTTTCTGAATGTAGTGAAGGTACACAAACTTGTCTTCCAGAGGAAGTGTCTTTTCAACACAGAAGCCCTGAGTTAAAGTCCACTTATAGCTTGTGCTAGTTGTTACCAATTCAGTATGTTGGCTCAGTTGTTTAATATTGTACCAGTTTGTATTCTGGTTAGAGTACACAGAGCCCTGGACAGGTGCTAATCCACCATCTCAGCAAACAATAATTACCACTGCTACAGCCACAGACACACAGCATGCTTTCCTTTCCAAGACAGATTATACAACTACAGGGTGTGAGTCCTTGTGGACATTGTCTAATGTCTTTATATAAGCAAAAATCATGTACCCTCTGTTAAGACAAGAACCCAAATCGATTTGAATAGAACATGTTTGAAAGAGTTTACAAATTTAAACATCTATATAAATATCTATATACCAGATTTCAAAAAAATCAAATAAATAAAAAAAATCAAATAAATCCGATTTTTTAAAAATAAAAATCATGATTTTTTTCAACCAGGTATACGTGCCAACCATTAGTGTTAGAACTGGAAACATACATCCGTTAGAGGAGCTCGCCGCGCAAACTGGGATATATTGGTCGTATTTCTCGAGACTCACAGCTAACGTATTCGCGAATCGTGATACTGGCATGCCTTGAACTAACGACATTCTATTCATGTGACCTTTTACAAACGTTAATCGTATCTAGTAATATAGAAAGGCCTTGTTTAAAACGCAGCCGTAAGGAATGTTTCATTTGCCTGCAAGACTCTCAACTTTTCTGAAAATCTGCAGGACTTACCGTAAAAAAACCGTCAAAGTTGGCACCTACGACTACGTCCAGACCATGGATATAATATTTGTGTTTCTCTTTGGTTACCAGGTGTCGCCACGTGACACACGATGACGGCAAAAGACGGCAACTGCGGCTGGAGATGTTTCCTCACGACCGCCTCGTTCCTGATTCACGTGATCATAGGCGGACTTTGCTACTGCAGCGGAGTGCTTCAGTTGATATTCATCGAGTACTTCGGTCGGACAAGATTCGAGACGTCGTGGATTGTGTCGCTGATGCTGGGTTTCAGCGCGCTTGCCGGTAGGTGGCGTCACACATCATTTGTCTGGACAGTATTTGCAAAACGTGAATGTGCCAACGCGTTTTGGGGAAATTCACAACCAATCCTACTTGTTTCAAATATGACTTATAATGCTCACCACCGACGGTCAAAATATGAAATGTAGGCCTACTAATCTGCCTGACTGCAATTACTTCCTTCTTCAGTTCAGTGTTTACCAAAGAGGATATTAGTTCATTACCAGTTCCAGATGCTACATTTCAGGAGCCTAAATCGGACCTAAATCGGACCTAAATGCAGAGAAGAGCAACTAAAATTTTTCCCGAACTGAGAGACCTTAGTTATGAAGAACGACTGAAAGAATGTGGTGTAACAACTCTAGAGACAAGTAAATCAATTTGAAGTTTTTAAAATATTGAATGGGTATGAAAATATTGATAGAAATATTTTTTTCGGACTCAAGAAGCATAATTCAACTAGAGGATATGAGATTACATTAGTAAATCAGTGTATATATAGCATATCAGGAAGTACTCGTTCTCACAGAGGACAATCAATGAATGGAACAAATTATCAACGTATTGTGTAACTGGTAGCAGCGTAAATATGTTTAAAAACAATGTTGACACATATCTCAGGAGGGCAGATTACTCATAGATTAAAAATGTTGGACTCTCGATAAGCGAATGTTTTCCTTGTCCACTTGCCATCTGGCTCTTTGCCTTGGATGGCAATCTTGTTAAATCTTCTGCTGAGCTTAACTAAATACAGTGTAAACGTCAACAGGCGTTGTCAGTTGACGACGTTTCCCTATTATCGCCCTCCACCAGGGATCCCAGCGACGCTGTTGATGTACCGATGTGGCTACCGACTGACGATCATCCTGGGCGGGTCACTGGCGGCCGCCGGCCTAGCCCTCTCCGTCCTCTGTACTGACGTCCGCCAACTGTACCTCACCATAGGCATCATGTGCGGTAGGTCAACCATTTAGATGTTGATCTTCCAATTGTTCCGTATTTAAATGTTACACACATATGCACGCACACATGCTCGCACGTGTGCGCACACACGCGCGGTGTGTGTGCGTGCGTGTGGGTGCGTGTGTGTGCATAGCAGTAGCAACTAACGGCTGGTGCAAGACAGCACCACACTAACAAATGAAGAGGTGCTAGCGGTGACCTTAAGTCTGTGGGCTTGGATATGTCGCGCAAGACGGCGAATTAAAACTGGGTTTTCCTCATAATTAATGGAGTCTCGTTTCAACCATAGGCTCTACTTTGAGCGAAGACGATTAAGTGAGTAAGTAATTACAAACATACTGAATATTGCATTATATTGTTGTTATGACGGTGCGAAATTACAGATAATTGGAAAAGAGGAAAACCTAGTTTCAAATCGTCGTCTTAGCGACGTATCTAAACTCACAGACGTACGCCGGCCATACACATACCGTTTCTTCAGTAGTCGTTATGTGTATATTCTTCACCAACAGTTCGCAACAAATTGTTGTGGATATCCGGCATCTCAGAAATCGGTCGGCCGATGTGTAGTTGTCAAATATTTGTCGGCAAACTGTTGGCGACTGAAATATTATGATATAATATGATGCCATCGTGTCGACATTGCAGGCTGCGGCTTTGGCTTGTCACTAACGCCGTCGCTCATAGTCACAAAGACGTACTTCGAGCGACATCGCACCCTGGCCAGCAGTGTGGCCGTGTCCGGCATCAGTATCGGGGTGTTTGTCTTTCCCCTGGTCCTCACCGTCCTTGAGGACACTTTCGCCTTGAAGGGAATGCTCCTCATCCTGGCCGGCGTCTGTCTCAACATCTGTCTCTGCGGAGTCGCCATGAAAACGAAGGTGGGTTGATGTCTCTTTTGGTATTAACAGTTATACTTAATAATAATAATATGTTGAAATACTATTTTAACATATCCAAAACTTGTTTTACCTTAGTAGGAATTTTCATCGTCTTATCAAGTTTTGGATATGTTAAAATAATTCAACATGAAAACAAACTATCCTGTGAAATGTTCACTATGATAATAATAATAGTTTTGTCTATAGTACTAGACACATGACTGTTCGGGTGGGGTGCGGTGGCACTGTGGTAGAATGTCGGACTCTCAACCGAGAACCAGTGTTCCAATCCACTAGCAGTCGTTCGACACTTATGTCATTTCGTCCAGTCCGAATTGCACCTGTTCAGTCAGTTTTATAAATGTGTATACATCAATAAACATCGACGTAATCCCAGTCACGGAATTATGAGAATACGCATCGTTCGCGCAGCAATTGCAGGGTTGCTGGATGCTTAAAAAAAGTTGAAATGTTGGTTGTGTGAACAAGTCTGCTAGAGGCAAAGTGTAACGTGTCGTTGAAATGATTATTGTGTGAACAAATCTGCTAGAGGCAAAGTGTAACGTGCCGTTGAAATGATGTTTGTGGTTTGTGTGAACAAATCTGCTAGAGGCAAACTGTAACGTGCCGTTGAAATGATGGTTGTGTGAACAAATGTGTTAGAGGCAAAGTGTAACGTGTCGTTAAAATGATTATTGTGTAAGCAAATCTGCTAGAGGCAACGTTTAATGTGCCGTTAAAATGATGGTTGTGTGAACAAGTCTGCTAGAGGCAAAGTGTAACGTGTCGTTGAAATGATTATTGTGTGAACAAATCTGATAGAGGCAAAGTGTAACGTGCTGTTGAAATGATGGTTGTGTGAATACGTCTGCTAGAGGCAAAGTGTAACGTGCCGTGAGCAACGAATGTTGGATATGCTGTGAGTCCCGACAAACTGTCATAGCATGTCAAACGTCCATTTATGTGGCTTATGCAACCCGATTGAGAAGCATGTGTTTTGTCCGGCGAATCTGACTACAGTTTGTGTCAGCTGTACGACGACACTGATAACTGTTTCGCTTACCTGCTCGGCAAGACTGACAATTGTTTGTTTGGTCATCATCTTTGTACGTTGGACCTTGACGTTTTGTACTTGTCTGTAACCATTCGCACTGTTTGATTCACTCTAAGCTCCAATTGGTTTGTGTGTTTGTTGAAACTGCCACGGCCTTGCCTTGTGTCTTTGTTGGAACTGCCACGGCCTTGCCTTGTGTCTTTGTTGGAATTGCCACGGCCTTGCCTTGTGTGTTTGTTGGAACTGCCACGGCCTTGCCTTGTGTGTTTGTTGGAACTGCCACGGCCTTGTGTGTTTGTTGGAACAGCCACGACCATGCCTTGTGTTTGTTGGAACTGCCACGGCCTTGCCTTGTGTCTTTGTTGGAACTGCCACGGCCTTGCCTTGTGTGTTTGTTGGAACTGCCACGGCCTTGCCTTGTGTGTTTGTTGGAATTGCCACGTCCTTGCCTTGTGTGTTTGTTGGAACTGCCACGGCCTTGTGTGTTTGTTGGAACAGCCACGACCTTGCCTTGTGTGTTTGTTGGAACAGCCACGATCTTGCCTTGTGTGTTTGTTGGAACTGCCATGTCCTTGCCTTGTGCGTTCGATGAAACTGCCACGTTCTTGCCTTGTGCGTTCGACGAAACTGCCACGTTCTTGCCTTGTGCGTTCGATGAAACTGCCACGTTCTTGCCTTGTGCGTTCGATGAAACTGCCACGTTCATACCTTGTGCGTTCACGAAGAGCAGGAGGAGCCGCACAAGGACTCACTGAAAATCTTCGCCTGCTCACTCTTCCGCAGCAGCACGTTCGTCGCGCTGTGCGTGTGTAACGTGCTGTGGACCATGGGTGTGTCCATCATCTACACGTATCTACCGGACTACGCCGTCAGCACCGGACTCACAGTCGAGGTGAGTAATTGCCACGAACACGAACAACTATGTACGGTGATTGCACGTTTACCAACGCAGCGGCGACTCTGTGGAACAGTCAGGGTTGGCATATAACGAAGTAAAAGTACTTCGTTACAATACTTGAGTAGTTATTTCAAGTAATTGGCGTGTAACGAAGTAGAATTTAGACTAAATACTTTTTACTTGTAACGAAGTAGTTTTATTTAAAGTAACGCGACTGTTTACTCCGTTACTTTTATTTACTTCGCAATATATTTTCGTGACATTTTTTGCGAAACCGCTGCTGCCGGTGGCGCTCCACCGTCAACGACATTCCAAAAACTGTTCATAGTTGCCAGGCCAAAAGCTAATAATATAATTCAATCGCATGCCAGTTCGCGATCATATTTGTTCCGAACAGTTTGCCTCCTGATATAAGAAATTCCGATAACCTCGTAGTTTTCAACGTCAGTTCAAGACCTGTCTTTTTTAAATGTGTTTACATCTTGCTATGATGCTATTTATTGTACTACTGCTGAAAAAAATAGCATTGCATGAACAACGAGTTTGGCAATGCTATCATAGCTACTAATTACACTACACATTTCTACTTTGCAGAAAAGCTAACAGTGTTGAAATATACTGTGTCTAAAATGAAATATGAGTGTTTCCCTGCCTCTATTTTCAAAACACAATAGACAAGTGATGGTCCAATTCACTGTGACATTTTTGTTCAGTGGTTTTCTACGCTTGATCGACATCTCGTCAAAAAAGTATAATTAATAGGCACTATTGTAACATCTACAAAACAAAATTCTAAACTAACTTGGTGAGATTACTGCGACCTTTCAAGGGTACTATTTCGGCGTTATGCTTTGAAGGTACATTTTTGGAAATTCTCAAGATTAGCCAGTACTACATATGTCATGTTCTTTGCAACAGTCACTTGATGCATTTTTTATTCTTATATTTGTTTATGCTATTTAAGAATATTATACTGTATTGAATGTGATAATGTTGTGCATCACCAGGACGCCGCCATGTTGATTGCTATAAGTGGCGTGACAAGTTTCTTCAGCCGAGTGACCTTTGAGGTTTTCCAGCAGTCCGCAAAACTAGATTTCGCCAATACGTTTCTGTGCAGCATTTGCACCACGGCGATCCTAACGGTAAGTGTATGCGTAAGTCTTTCTTTTTAATATGAGAACTTGCCAGCAACGTAATTTTTACCAGGTTCGGCCAAAATCCTTATAGGATTTAAACCAACTTTAGTTACTCTCCATTTGCCTGTGTTCATTTAGTATTATAATAAATACAGTCGTCACCATCAGCGGAACCCTCGGACCGAGAATGACGTCTACCAAAGGGTTGTTGTGTGTCCTGATGTGAATCAAGATCTCGTTACGCTTCGTTCCGCTTCGTCCCGCTTCGTCCCGCTTTCGTTTCGCTTCGTTCCGTTTCGTTTTGTTCCGTACAACTTGTGAATTTGAAGGTAGTTGGATATACGCGTCTTTCGGGTTACACATTACATCTCGGTCCCATCAACGTGGTGTCTATGCCACGGAAGTAAAACAATGCCCCATACATGGGATACATGAGTAACCTGCTGTGGATTAACACACGTAGACGCCGCTGTTGATCAACCACAATCGTGAGCCAAGACTTGAGCGTCTATGATGTGGTTCAGACAGTTTACTTGTCGTGATACGATTGAATAAATCAGGACTTGCCTTTGTTCGCAAGCCAGGGCCAGTTCCCGGAGCTACTATTGAACCAAATCACACTTATAACTACTTTTAATTGCATGCCAGGGCCTGTTCCCAGAACAACTTTTGAAACATCTCAAACTGATGACTGATTTTATTTGCATGTCGGCCTGTTCCTGGAGCTACTATTGAATCACCTTACACTGATAACTACCTTTGTTCGCATGCCAGGGCCTATTCCTGGAGGTACCCTTGAACCACCTCATACGGACAACTACTTTTATTTGCATACCAGGGCCTGTTCCCGGAGCTGTTCAAACACAAGGCTGGTGAGATCGGCTACGCCATCATGCTGGGTCTGCACACAGGGTTCTGGGGCACGTTCGTGTCGGTGGTGGGCCGGAGTCAGGTGGGGGACGAATGTCTGGCTCGCGGCCGAGGATTCCTCATGGTCACCATGTCCATCGGACTGTTCGCCGGGTCTCCACTGGCTGGATGGCTGTGTGACCGACAGGGCAACTTTGACATCGCCTTCTACCTGGCAGGTAAGGATATACACACAGACTGCCTGGGGACAGACCACTATTAATTGCCCCATTAACACGGATGCATGTAATGGTGTAACCAGTAAGGAATAACAACGACCTCTGCGAATGCCTGAATATTGGTCGTACCACCCATACCACAACATACATTAGATGTGCAGATTCTACACATCATACCTGGCTACAAACAGAGGTGGATATCTGAACGAATAGTCTTCGAGCAGTAATTATAGCTTGACTGAATGCTTCCCAGAGAAGTCTCGATGGTGTTGGAATGAACAAATCTGCCGGAGGGGGGGGGGTGAAGTCTAAAGTGCGTTGAGAAGTCCCAAAGACTGGATACAGTGCTATATAAGAACTTACCTTTACCTTAAATTTCAATTGCATACATAGTATGGCATGACATGACGTGGTATGGTATGGCACACAATAACGTTTTTTGTTTGAAACTATATTACGTTGGTGCACAGTTGCAATGACGTAACACGTCATAAACAACAATGCTGTTGCCTATCCAACCAGTCGTTTATATCACTTCGCCATTTTTTATTTAAAATCAAGTTGTGGCAGTGGTGATACTATAAGTAGCGCCACTGTTGCGGAGTATATATTTTATCTCATGTCTGGTCGCCAGGCGCCTGTCTCCTAGTCAGCTCCATCATCCTGGTGATCGTTCACCTGGTCGGCTTCGAGTACCGGCGTACGGTCCTGTGGAGCGACTCGGAGTCCGAGAGCAGCGCCGGCAAGTCGTCCCAGTCGACTCAGTCCGCAACGACAGACGAACAAGAGACTCTTGTGTGAGTTATGGCGCGACTTTTGTGTGCCCCCAGTTAAGGACTGCCTCATAACGTGACACTACGTGAAACCGAAGTCACCTCAGACCCCCGCTGTGTGACACTTTGAATTACATTGGCCTGTACATATTCGTATTAATTTCCTCGACCTTCATATTGTAACCATCACATACCACACATACATATACTAACACGACTGTATCAGAACATGGTTGTAACCTTTAGTGTAAAACATCGACTATTCGACTTTGGAACGCCCCCTCTACACAGTGTTAGTCCAAACAATCTGGATGCATTTAAGAGCAACATTCAGACACTTTATTATCCAGACTTAAGATGCAAACAACATTGAACTGTATATAAGTTAGTATATATTATTATTATTGTGCTCGCCTGTCGAGGTTAGGCATCATTTGAAAGAAAAAGAAGATCAATGTTCTCAGACGGCCTGGGATATGTTGAAAGCAATAACATTAACATCAGTATTACAGTTGCTTTAGCAAAACCACAAATTTAACACAAATGTAGATGAAGGTCGAACAACTACAAAAGTAAATAAACACTTGATAGATCAGTAGCATATTGTTACGGAATATACATTTTTACTTTGAAGAAACGTCGAAAAGTCGGTTAACCTTAATTTAAATATTTTGGCATGAAAACGAATATACACGTTGTAGTTACCCTAAGTAGATTACTAACTGAACCTGTTTCTGAGTTTGCGTTATTTAATATTTAAGTAGAGTTTTTCCGTCAACGTTTGCAGAACGAGTTGGCTGAGCGCTGTTTAAAACCTTGCAGTGACGTCAAACCTTGCAGTGACGAAACAAGTACACAGAGAACGACAGTCCCCTGTATACCAACTGCTTACGTTGTAAGCAGATGCTAGGTGCTAGAAAATAGCAGTTTAATTGCTCAATGTGGTGTCTGTATTTAACTCATTCGTTAGCAAAATGTTTGAACGTACGGTGGACAATCGTAATAGTAGTTTACCAGAAAAAAGTATGTATGTTGACTCAAATTGAACAAACATAACTACATATGAAAATTTATGAATAACAAATTATGGAATTATGAAATCACTGCATATGCATTGGACAAATGTATATTTGCATAACGCATAACAAGCATATTCGGTTTCTTGGTTTACAGTCACAACCTTTGTACCTGAATGGTGTGACTGCCACGTGACTTGTGCAACTCCGCCACCAAATTTGTACTCAGTAGTTGCATTTTTATGCAGAATGGTCGTTCGTAAAAGTATTACTTGTAAATATAGATTAGTTAGATTATATTTTCTTGATTTACTGACTGAATATTTGACGCGGCTTGTTAATTGAAGACTTACGACTGTGTGAAGTGACCTCGTTGAGAATTAATAGATACATAAGAAGGATTGTTTAGTCGTCGTTGTGTTGGTTAATGATACATTATTAACTATGCAATTAACCATTTATAGTTTTATATAATAAAGGAGTTGGTAGTTCATACACGCGACGCTCACATACACATTTTCCCATGCACACACACCACATACTGTACACATGTATACGTACGTGAATTCACGCGCAAACTCTTACAGTAGTACATAGGGTGACTTCTCCCCGCATTAGATGATGGAGGTCATTACCTAAGGATATCCCTTCTTTTCTAATGCGGATCCAAACCACCCCCTATACTACTACGCACATATGCACACATGCAAACAATCAAGAAATGCTGTGAACATGGTCTAAAAACTGTGACATGATATCATGCTTTTGGTATATATTATTATATTGTACACACCACAAACGGTTATGGAACAACTGATGTCACAATCACGTACAAGGTGTAGATAGTGTGAGCAGATTGTGTACATATATGTTACAGCCATATAATATTTGTTGATTTTTAGATTTACGCTACGTATTGACTTGAAGCGACGAAGACGGTTATGTAACGTTGGCCATATTTACTACTCCGTTTATTACTTGTCGCTATTTTTGTACCCATTATCTGCATAATTATTGTATCAATGTGTTATCGTTTCCAGAACTATTTGTAAACAAAAGACAGTATTGATTGTGTATACATTACAAGCACTTATCAATGCAATACAATGATACATGTGATTATTTTAGTGCATTGTCGCCGACGATATCTTGCAATGTACGAATAAAGCACTACAAACAAGCGCCCTCTTGTCTGTTGGGGTAAGACCTCAGTTGACCTTCCTGTTTATTGTTTCACGAATGTAGGGCGTATTAAATTGCGATATGTGCATTTAAAAAATTCATATGATGTGACATAAGTGCAGTTGAGCAGGCATAGTCACAGGTTTGTTTGTAGAAGCTATTGGCTGTGAAATGGTGCATTTTTTTAGAGTTTAAAAGGCGGAGGGATCTATGGGAATTTTTCTGCTATGGGCCACGTGGGCGCATGAATACAAGGCTATTTTTGTCAAAACTGATGGGCATCGCATGTCGGGGCGTTTTAAAAGAGCTGGAGGTATGTGATTTTGATAAAACTTGGTCAGCATGTCAAAGAGATGATGGCAGTTGCTGTTAAAAAGTTTCAGAATTTTTAGCGGTCACGTTTTCTTATAATCTAACAAAACGTTAACATGGCCACCAATGCAATTTTCAACTGTGGTCTGACTCCAAATAGACGGAAGTCGGGGTCACAAACACGGTTATAAATTGTTGATATGCTTATGTTTTGGTCGTTGTTATTAGCTTAATTGTGGATATTACACGTAATTTGGATGAAATTATTAGTTTGTTATAACAAATTTCTTATAATTTTTATAATTTGCAATTATGATAATATAATTAGGGCTCATATTTTGGAAAATAAATAAATGAATAAAAACGGTTGCTAACCTGTCCCATGTTGTGTGTGTTTGACTTAGACAATTGTCCGTGTCAGACTGGATAATATTATATTATTATATATATGTTATAGATTCCATCTAGTGAACAAGATCATTACTACTGCTACTATTTAAACTGTTTAACAGTCTCCCTTAGGAGGTGTCTTGTAACCGATCTACTAAATATAAAACATTTAAAATAAATGTACATTTTAGTTTTGTACTATAACGTTTGATGTGCACGAGCTGATATATTGCGCAAGTTGATGTTTAATATGATATTTCATTGCTAATAAATACATTTTTTTAATTTTTGATATGCTAAAATAGCATTATAGAACTTGTGGTCAGCTAAAAGTGTACAATAAGAAATTTTTAATATCAACAATAACTGTTGCCTTTCCAAAATGTCTATTCACCACATATCAATACCAATTTCATGTTGTGTGCAGTACTTTGCAACCCTAACCGTAGCTAACCCCATCTTTAGCTAACCCCATGCCTGGCTAACCCCATCTGTAGCTAACCCCATCCCTAGCTAACCATAACTCTGAAGTGGTTAACATAAGATATAATCATTCCCATAGGCACAGGTTGGTAGGAAAAGTGAACAGTTTGCTTAGAAAAGGCAGACAGCAGTAGCAATCACGAACATCATGATACAGATCGGATGCCAAAATGGAAAGTTTGCGAAAATTAGGGGGTATGACATAAGTATGTGACGGAACAGGTACCCATTTTGGACTATAGCGATCATTGGTGATATTTGTCTTGTGGCCCCGTGCGTTAGCAACATTGTGTAACAAATTTGGACAGAATAGTTGTATTTTGGTTGTGTCACACCCACTGGAAGCACTGAGTAGATCAGCATTTTCAAATCCGGCCGCGACTGGCATCTGGTTATGTGATACCCTTTTATGGTGGCGTATCGAAATCAAGCCGTTCGCCTTGTATTTTATCAACTAGAAGTATGAAAGCAGTCACATAAACAATGAAATTGGACAAACCTGAATCATTGGAATTTACCCTAAATCCTGTTAAATGTGAAAAATTTCCAATTTTCTTACAAAGTTATGCCACGTTTGGTTTTAAATCAAGCAATTATATGAATACTAATTTAAAAATAAACTCATTAGTATAATCAAGGGGACAGTAAGCAGGCTTCATTCGTTCGCAGTGCTATGTAAATCTAGTATACATGATCTGTGATTTATCAATCACGTGTCAAAATCGACCTATAATAAAATTATGTGACTGGTTTTCAGCTAATAATACGGACAAAGCATTGTTTAGACTTGGCTGTCAAACAAATAATAATGATTTGACAAGTAGGAGTGTTCCATAATGTGTCTACATACACACTGTGCCGCAACTTGATATAAAATTTGACACTTTCTGAAACAAAAAATTCCCTATTTGGGGTAAGCCCTCAGTTGACATTCCTGTTTATTGTTTCACACGAATGTAGGGCGTATTAAATTGCGATATGTGAATTTAAAGAATTCATATGATGTGACATAAGTGCAATTGAGCAGGCATATTTACAGGTTTGTTTGTAGAAGCTATTGGCTGTGAAATGGTGCATTTTTTGGAGAGTTTAAAAGGCGGAGGGATCTATGGGAATTTTTCTGCTATGGGCCACGTGGGCGCATGAATACAAGGCTATTTTTGTCAAAATTGATGGGCATCGCACGTCGGGGCGTTTTAAAAGAGCTGGAGGTATGTGATTTTGATAAAACTTGGTCAGCATGTCAAAGAGATGATGGCAGTTGCTGTGAAAAAGTTTCAGAATTTTTAGTGGTCACGTTTTCTTATAATCTAACAAAACGTTAACATGGCCACCAATGCAAATTTCAACTGTGGTCTGACTCCTATTGTATACAATCACCTTGATCAATTCCACTTCCTTCACGTATTTCTATTTTAATGTAAGTAAATCAGTTCCAATTCAGTCAGTTCCTTTAAATACATTGCAGCATTAATCCTTCATATGAGATTTAGTGAATGCATTTTTATTGCGTGCGTGTTTAAATGTAGGTATGAGTGAGGATGAACGTGTGTTCACATGATCTGTCTACGTGCATCCACGAGGGTGCGTGCGTGCGTGCGTGCGTGCGTGCGTGCGTGCGTGCGTGCGTGCGTGCGTGCGTGCGTGCGTGCGTGCGTGCGCTTGAATGTGTGGTTCGCGGACATTCTTTATGAATCGACCCCCTACTAGTTAATTTTAAAATGAGCACTGTGGCGTCTAATCAAAAGTTTTATGTTAACATTCCTAGCTTGCTTTTTAAAATAACATTGCGTTGACGTACTTTTCGCGGATCATTCTTCTGTCTTCTGAAAGTGTTGATTCTGGGTCGTCTGATTTCGGTTCGATGACATTTTCTACAACTGGCTTCCATCTTGTAGGAAATACGTCCCGTGTGTATGATGTAGGCATTGTAGCCCGTGATCAAACATAACATAGCCTATGTCATAGGTGTACATTATTTCAGTTTGTTTAGAAAATAGTATGGTCGCTGTGCTCTCTATTGGTCACATATTTAAACATGTTGATTATAGTTGCTCATGTGATAAGAATGGTTAGTTTTATTGCGCCAAAACGACCCTTTTAATGCCATCGCTGTGAGATTTATGTACATACAGTGCCAGATAAAAAGTAACTTCCAAAAGCATGACACAATTATCAAACTTACATTTATTAATTATGTCAAATTCGTGTGTGTATGCTTATATGAATACATGCATACACATTATATACCTCAAATATACATATACACATACACGAAGTTTACATTTGTGGTGGATTATCGTTTTGTTTACGCAGCGTCGCGCTTGCGCATGCCTTATAGTACACTCGACGGAACTCCGAAGAATCGCCCAATTATCGCCCGCACCGAGTTGTTACCCCGGTTTTGCGCCCCTTCCGTCCTATGCTTACCACTGGACCGCTGATCACCCGACAGTTGAGAGGTGTGTGTATCGGGTAACATTTCCTGGCGTCCTCGCAGGCGAGTTCCCGGGGTTTTCCGAATCGTTCAATGAGCGCTTTGAATGTCGACTTGAATGTCGTTCCCGTGCATCCAGTGTCGTGTCTAAGGATGTTGCACGGAGCGCCGATGAGCAACGTCGCCGAGCCACCAGGAGGCGTTGCAATGCCGCAGCTGTTGTTGGCAGACGTGTTCAGCGAGCCTGCATCTACGTCGTCTGCGTTGGTAGATGTTAAACGACGTCGCCATGTGCCGAGTTTCCGTTTTGCCCGTTCGCATTGATGAGGCGGTGTTTCTTTTGCTCTCGATTCATTAGTGTCTCGGTAAATGCCTGCCATGTCCGAAGGAAACTCTACCTGGTGGGACTCGTCAGCGTCAATTCCATAAGACTGCGGACTCTCCGAGTTCATGGTAGTCATGGTAGCGAAAGGACTTCGACCTAAAAGATCACCGTCTGTCCTGCGACAGTCCACGTTCAGTTGTGTTGTCGCAGAAGAGCTAACGAGGAGGTCGTGGTCCTGGGTCGAGACATTGGTTCGATCTGACATACTGTAATCAGTCCATCGAGGTTCGATACTCGGGTTGTTGGCTGGACAATAATGACCACTCGACGGTTCAGTTCGGAGTAAATCGGCCAGCTGCGAATCCAAATCCCGTGTTACAGTATGCGTGTCAAGCAAAGGATTCCGGATTTCTGGCGCAATATCAGTTTGATCTAAATTGTAATCATCAGTCCGCCTAACGTCCGAATTTATCTTTTTAGCGTTAATATTTGGACTTCGAACGCACATTTTTGCGTCATTTCCAACATCACTCAAACACATTTCACATAATGTGTGAACACCAAAGAAGTGAGCGCATCTTTCCGTCTGGGCATCACATGTGTCTAAATGAGGACAGTCGGTCCGTGGAACGTCCGAGTTTATCCGTCTTATTGTAGATACGTCGTCGCATAAACTGTGTATTTCCATCGGGGTACCAGTCTGTCTGTCCATCTGCCGAGCATCCAAACTCAACGGGCTTAAAGTAGAAACGTCAGTAAAAGGATTACGGGTTTCCGTTCGGTTGTCACATCTTTCTAAACGACTACCGATAGTCCGCCGAAAATCCGAACTCGTCGAACTTAACGTAGGAATGTTATGGAAAGAACCGGCTGTATCATCTATGGTGTCACTCCTGTTTATATGGTAACCGTCGGTCCGCTGAGAATCCGAAGTCACTTGACCTACCGTATTCATGTCTACGAAAGAATTGCCTATTTCCAAAGCCGCGTTTGTTCGATCTAAATTGAGTAAAACGTCACAGCTTGTTATTTTCGTTGGACTACTATTAACTAAAGAACTGCTCATGTCAGGCGCGACAAAACCATGATCTAACAATTGAGAGTCTGTCCGCGAACGGTCTCTATTCTCAAAACGAAATCCTGGTGCGTACAACATCGGAAACGTCTCTGTTAACTCGTCTTGCGTTGCATGTAGTCGAACCTGACTAGGAGCGTTTGTCTGGAGACATTTCTCTCCGATTGGTGTCGCGTGTCTTTCACCGAAACAGTCTGCAACGTCGATCACGTCGGATGGTTGATCGCGAACACGCCGACTCGCTGGCGGAACACCGCTCTTCCTTGCGTCGTCATTTTGCTGAGCGGAACCATTAAAGCTACCACCTCCGTTGTTCTGTGTTGCTATGGAACTGGAAGTAAGATTGACATTTCCAGTACTGCTTCTGGACAACTTTCGTTTGCACTGTCTATCGCTGTCGTATAAGTTATGCGAGTGAGAAGGGCGCGCGGAAAGATTTACGCCGGACATGACGTCATTGTCACGATCGGCCTCCCAATCACTGGAGCGTGTTGCATCGCGACGAGAACTCATTCTGGCACCGAATGGACGTTTTGCCATGTTTGGGTCATTGACGGTGCGCGTGGCAGACGTCACTTTGCGTGTACTGTCGGCTGTGACAGAAAATTAACAGTTCATTGGATTAAAATGTATAGTTATATTTGAACACCCATGTATGGTTTCACCAGCATGGGGTCAATTGCGTTAATCGCAATACAACTTCACAAGACCGCTGTGTAACGAATTATGATTCGTAGGGGTCCACGGTCATACCTTTATACCACACACATTCCCGGTTCTCAAACAAATGAACTAACTATACGTGTGTATTTAACTGTCGCAATGACATGTATCATTGGGTCACGCCACTGTTTGACTGCTGTCGTTCATGCTATCGGTTGTAGTGACTTTGCGACATCACAGTTACGTGTGTCGCGGGATGAAATGGGACATAATGATTGGCTGTCGATATTAAGCACATGCAGCAGCAGAAATGTTTCATGTTAGCAATCATATTACGACAATGGATAGGATGGTAAATAAACGAAACATTCACATCCATTATTTTCGAACGACTACTTTGGTATGCAATACTATGCACATTCTGGGATTAATAATAATAATAATTAACTTATATGGCGCCTATATCTACAGGAACCTGAGCTTAGAGGCGCAACAAAATAGAATCATTAAGTATAATCGTGAACAGGGATGCGCAAAAGTCATTATCAGAACGAGGGACAACCGAAGATGTATGGTGGAAATGCAATTTGGAATAAATATGTTTTGAGTGATGGGGAGTTTATTCCAGACCCTAGGCGCAGCAACAGAGAAAACACGTTTACCCAAGTTAAGTTTTGTTGTAGCACAATAAGTTGTTGTGCAGGGTGGTTGTTGTGTAGATGGAGCAAAATATGTAAGAGTGGTCAGCTTAAAATTAATTCGATAAGTAACAGGAAGTCAGTGTAACTGTTTAAATAGTGGTAGTGATGGTGAAAACCAAGGGGCCCTGAGTACCACACGTGCCACACAATTTTGTACTCGTTGGAGTTTATCTGCCATTGTCCATGTTGTCAACTATATCATTGTGTATCTTGAGAAGAGCCGTTTCGGTAGAGTGGAATCGTTTATATGCAGAATTTAGATCATGTCAGTAATTAAAACTAAGACGCTGTAAAGCTTAAAAGCGCATAAAATAGCCCAATCCGAACTGACGATAAATGCGAGAGCTGGCATAAGAGGCAGTACAGCCTAAAAGCCAGAAGAAGACCTGAAAGAACATGTAAGAAAATAGAGGAGAACCAAATGTTTGAAATAGCCTCGTTCTGATCAAATATATGACCTGTTAAACCAGGACTTGCCTTGAAGTTTGAAGCAGTTTAGCCGCTCGACACTATTGAGACCAGGCGCTTCTGTTCTACGTCTTATGGCACGATTCACCCCGGGTGGGTCTGCATTGTCACGGAGCATTTTATCCTGGCATCTGTGGTCACTGCTGAAACACGTCACGTATTACTAATAATGACGCCAATGGCAGAATGGCAGATATGTTTTCTTTGTTGGTTACCCTATTCAATACGGTTTTTTAGCAATGCGTCTTTCTGTGGAAACTACGTCTTTCTGTGGGTTTCCAATTGAGTTCCATGTCCAATAGAAGGCATATCATATGGTGGAATGAGAGAGTAAAGGATAAAGTAAAATCAAATAAAAGGAGGTTTAGACTGTGGGTGAAAAAAGAACACCCGAATCCAGGGCTAATTCTGTTGTGGCAAGGAACGAGGCTGAGAAAGTGAAAAAGGGAGTCGAAGAAAGAGGAGGATATATAGAAACTCAGGAACAGGGCCACATGAATAAGGCAGATATATAATATAGATTAGGGAGTGGGAGCTGGAATGGGAGTTGGAGCGGGAGGGGAGTGGAGAATGAGGACGAGGGACAAAGGGGAGTGAAGACGGTTGGTATAGACGGCAGTGAAACGGGACTAGTTTTGAAGAAAGGGAAAGAAAAATCGACGACCGACTACGCCTGAGCTAAAAAAAAACAAAGGTGATTTTGCTGAATTGTGAAAACTACAGAGGGGTGTCGTTGCTTACATTGCATGCAGAAGGAACGCAATTTTACAGGTGATATGCACATCACGTGATACCGTGAACCCCTGACCCCAGTTGGTTCACGAATGTACTGAACGACAAGGTTTACTATTCATAAAAATATAATGGTCAAATCAAAAACAGCGGGGTCAATGCGTTAGAAATATAAGTTATACTATATAACATATTTTTACGATAAAAAACGAACAGCCTTTGTGCCTTTAATCTACCTGTATATACGTTACCTGTATTGTTTTCCACCAAAGGCCATCCGGGTGGAAGTTGAGGTGTCAAAATCACCGGCGCTCTTCGTTCGGCCGGACAGTTTATGTCTCGCGTTGAATTGTCGTTTAGTCGTCGAAACTCTATCCGCGTCCCCATGCTGTTCGTAAGGAGACGTTCTCCGACGAGGCGATACACGTTTAGGGTTATAACTGCTTTCGGGGTTCAACTCGTTTTCGCTATTCGTTTCACTTTCGCTACCTTGGTTTCCAGGCGCGACGCTCTCGGGACGCTCGTTGTCGTAATGCAGCGACTCTTCCGTATTATCGTTCAGCCGGCGTTCGCGAGACGTGTGCTGCCTGCCATAGCCCAATTCCTCATCGTGACGACTGAGCGGACAGTCGCGGTATTCCCCGTTACTCTTCGACGCCTTTTCACGATCGGTGTGCATCAGATCACCGTAACCACCCTTCGTGCGCGCATCGAAATACCCCTCATTATCGCTTGTAGACTTGTCTCTAAGATGCAACTGCGGGTTGCTTGAATCCAGTGCCGGGAATGACTGACTACCCGACACGGTGTTTCCGGGATGACCGCGCTCCCTTGAACCAGCCGTTTCCGTTTGTCCGTGTTGGCTCATCTCAAGGTAGTTTCTTTGTCCCTCCTTTCTGCTGTAACCGAAAGCCCATGTCCTCGGATCGTAAGCCGCGCTGTCATACGTGCCGTAATATTGCCTGTATCCGTCGTAATACCGCCCGTATTCATCACGACATCGCCCGTATTCGTCATAATATCGTCCACACGGGTCGTAGCATCGTCCATACGGGTCGTGGTATCGGTCACTGTAACCCGCACCGCTGTAGCCGTAGTAGGCTGCTCTGTAGTATTCGTCCTCAGCCCCCGTTCGTCGGGGGTAGTCCCAGTACTCACGGGGGGCGATGACTCGGCTCGAGTCGTGTTCACCTACGACATAAACGACCCCAGAAGAAAGTGCGAGCAGTGTTTCGGTTGTGTTGAATAGCTACATCAATATACTTTAATAACGCTTTGATTACGTTTATATGCAAAGACAATCCCGCCACCGCCACCATCACCACCACCAGCAGCAAAAACACGAACAACGACAACAACAATGAAGTATTATGTTGCTCTAATTGATCCACTAACACAACAACATTTCCTTTCCTTCAATTACTTGTACATACCTCTATTTCTGTGTTGGTTCGAAGTGTGTCGCTTTCTTGCCATAGATTTCGCACTCGCTTCAACTTCTGGTTTTACTATGCTGGCGGCTTTCAAACAAACAACAACATAATAATGTATAGTGAGCACACGACAACAATTCTCCCAAGCCCGATATTTAAAATATTGCTGGTTTTGGTCCAACGTATACGCTGCAGTTGTAATTTGACCGGTAGCAAAGAGTTCGTGGCAACCACTTAAAACTGTTATGCCATAGCACAGGCATTCTTCAATGCACACGTGTTCCAAGAATTAAAATAACACGTAATCCGCAGGTAAATCATTTTGTTCGAAGTTGGGCTGTTGATGATTCTGCGCGTGTGATAAATTTCAGTGAAACCTATACATGGGTGGATCCAGACCATGATGTTGCCCACGATTCGCGTGTTGTGTGCCTACCATGCATTTGTTGCAAAGAGTGAACTGAACAGTTTGACCGTGTTCCTGCATGCGGTCGAAATCCCCTAAAACCCGCCCCTGCGACATCCGTACAGTCTATATAGTAAATACTGTATTTGTAGCCGCGGCTTCAATTACAATAGCGTGTAGCCGAATTGATGATGATGACGACGGCAAAGTCGGGGTGCGGCTTTAATTAGGGATGCGGCTACAAATACAGTATTTATGGTATAACTAACCTTTGAATAAGGTTTTGATTTTTTCGTGTATAACATGTTGCGCCACTACAAGTAAGCTTGACGAACTCATGGGTGACTAAGCTTGGCCCCCTCTGACCGCGAGATCCTAGACACGCTACTGCTACAAGCATAAAAACACTCCTGCGTTATCTCCAGGCATACGTCTATTTGGAGTATAAAGACAAAACCATTAGCGCCATTGTAGCGCCGCGTGATCTCACCGATGTGCCGATGCCAAGGTGAGGACGGCGCCGCATGTGCCAAGGACCACGGAGACAGGGGACGTCCGACCTATTTACGTACGGCATGGTGGAGACGAGGGCAGATCCGAAGATCGCGAGTGCACCGGCGTACGCGCGTGCCCCTTATTGGCGACCGGAAGCGGCTCCTCGGGCAGCAGTGAAATATCTAACTGGAACGAGAAGGTGACCGCATGTCAAGTCGATATTTAGCAAGTGGCAAGTGGCAAGTGGACACGGAAGCCATTCGCTTATCGAGGGTCCAACAATTTTTTTATTTATACGTAGCCCACCCTTATTAGATAGTATGATATCTATAAATTTTGTGTTAAACAAATTCCCGCGGTAATCCCCTTGCCCTTCCCCTTGCTAAAGGTACGTACGTTCTTGTATAGTTCTGTGTACTTCACTATCTGACATAGCTGTTCCTTCCAACACCAACTCAACTTATATGGGAAGCATTCAGCCACGCTGCAATTACTGCGCGAAGACTACTCATTCACATATCCACCTCTGTATCTAGCCAAGTATTCATTTATAGAGCTGATTGAACTAAGGCAAGACGGAGTGAACGAAATTGCTAAGACTTCGAAACGACATAAAAATGTTTCATTCAGTGTTCGTCCTCTCTGAAAATTAGTACTTTCTCATATCCAATCTACACTGTTCTTTTACTAATGCTACTTTGTCCTCTCTAGTTCTTCTATGCACTTTAACCAAGATACATTACTTGGCTCGAGAGAGATTTTGGCGCAGCTGAATGCGTACAGCGAAAATAAAAATTCACCAGAGTCGCTCGTATGGCCGTATCCCGTAATATGACCGCTCAAAGCACTTGATGCATCACTACCTGGCAGACCTATTCATTCAAACACCAACCAACAACCATATATGGGAAGCATTCAGCCACGGTACTGTTACTGTACGGAAACTATTAATTAACATATATTGAATAAAATACGAAACTTGACAAGAAGTAATGTGCTAACATAAAACAGGCGGCGTAATTTATGGGATTGTGGACGGTTATCCTTATTGGACGGGTACTGGCTGCGCGTACCGCAACTGCTTCTGCGCATGCGCATGTGGCCACGCAGGCTAAAGAGGTAGACAATGCACTTGCGTCGTTTTCACTCTGAAATTTATATAGTTGTTAAGCCTAACATTGCAGCCATAAGAAAAACACAAAATATCGACTTTGTACGCCACTATTTGTCAGGCCGAGACTTTCTGATGTCGACAGAGAGCGTGTTTTGGGCCGACTGAAGGCGGGACAGTCGGTATCAGATGTCTTTGGATGCACTAGACAGACAATTCATAGTCTGGGGACACGTGTTCAGCGAAATGTCAGAGGCACCTCGTGTGACGTCACGTTCAGAGGACCGATAGATCCGGCTACGCCACTTGTATGAGCAGTTTGTGACGACAACCTCTGCCAGTGGGTACGAAGGAAGGATGACCGCACAAACTTCCGAAATCATCTGCACGCGGCAGGAATTCGCATCAGGAGTCCGTGTGTTGGACCCTTTCTAACCCCCGTGCACCGCTGTCACGTGTCAAGTGGCACCACGTTGACATTTTGACAGCAGGATTTTAGAATATCATCACCTCACGTATTGCTGTCTACTTATTCTTTATACGCTAGTAGTAGGGGTTAGGGTCTGACTTCAGACCCTAATCCCTACTACTTACGCTGTACATCAAGATGTAGTAGCAGCATTGCATCTTACCTTCATGCTGCATACCCATAACACAAAGTATCTACTTGTCAAGTTTCTTTTTGTTCAGTATAATATATCCACCGCTGTTTGTATATAGCCAGGTACTAACTTGTACTGCTGAAGGAACAGTCGAAGCCGGTGGAGAGACGTTGGTTAACAATAGGGACCATCCATAAAGTACACAGGTCGGGCGTGGGTGTCCCGCTAAGCGTTACATGTGGGTGGGCGGGGGTGGAGGTGTCTCGGAGATTGTTACGTTCCTTATTAATAAAACGTTTTTTTATCCGTCTAGCTGTCGATATCAGACTGATAGCACTGATTGCTGTGCCAGTTTTAGGGTTTATTTCAACTGAATTCCGGCAGAAAAGGAATGGGGATTCTACCTTGCATCAGTGAAGTTGGACGTGGCACAAAAAACTCTCCAAAGTACCAGTCTATTGCATCTCAGATCCTGGTAAAACCTCACCGAGAACTCGAGTGTGCGTACATGCATGATGTTGAATTGGGGTGGCTTGGGGAGGAGGACGTAGACATTGCACTCCCCAAACAGCACTAGTGTCTGTTACACCAATAATCCCCTTCGGCAACTCAGTGAATCTTTCGGAGGATGAGGATGTCTATATTATAATGTGTGGGTAAGCACATAAGTAGAAACGTGTGC
The DNA here is from genome assembly GCA_033239005.1 of Lamellibrachia satsuma. Classification (NCBI taxonomy): domain Eukaryota; kingdom Metazoa; phylum Annelida; class Polychaeta; order Sabellida; family Siboglinidae; genus Lamellibrachia; species Lamellibrachia satsuma. The sequence goes on along the minus strand of BSQZ01000069.1, from coordinate 838,983 downwards.
GTTTTAGTTTGTCATGAGTGTATATGTACCAGAGGAGAACTCCCAAGGGCTTCACCACACGCATCATCGTTACAGATGTTACGTACGTACGTAAACACGGACCTTTGATTTATTACTAGTTATATATACCCATATTCTATCTGTGAACTACGAATCAATGCAGACATCCAACGAATATAAAATAGACGTGTACATAATAGGTGGATGGAGTCTTTCTCAAAACGAACATAGTTTTTTTTGGGGGGGTGTACAGACCAGCGTTATAAAAAGAGACAACGGGTGGTGGTTCTCAAAAAATAGTGTGACGTACTTTATGGGTAGCCCCCTGCCGGAAGTATAGGAAGTATTCTAGCTACGTTTCTTTACATAATATTATATTCTCCTTGTTCGGCGCTATTTTATGGTGCCAACTGAGATTTATCGAACTGAGTTTTGTGGGTCCGTCGATGAAGAACCATCAGTTATGGGTCGCGCCACTATTCAACTAGCTGCATAGACCGTAGAGAGAAAACGGAAGTGTACGTACGACAAAACCAAAGCCCTTTTCAAGAATGTCTCTCCACGCGTCGACAAAGTTGCGGATGTAACGACAGTGTGGATATTCGTAAATGGGCATATTCCAGAACGTTTCCCGCCGACCGGGAGGGGGAGGTTCCGTCGAGCGAGAAGCCTTCCATTACGCGCTACGTAAATATAATTGTTGCGCAGTCCCGCCATGCATTGCAACGGCAGAATAACGCATGACGTTGTTTGTCGGGCATTCGATATTTTGTCGCGCGCGCGCTATAATAATAATAATAATGTTTAACCGATTATTTATTTTTTATTCATATATTTAATCGGTGGTCAGTAACAGGAAGAGCCTTAACCGAAAAAACCCATTTATTATTAACTAAAATATGCGAATTTTATCAGTTCATTGGAGACTATAGGTCTATGTGTTCCCCTGTATAATGAAGGAAAAATATGAAACAGCTGTTTCTCTTAGCGCCTTAAAGGTCTAAACACAGTTATTATTTTATTATCAGTAACTATGCCCAGGCAATGATTTAGAAATATATGTTGATTGTTGGGATCGTTTTCTGCTGATAAATCATTCCTATTAATCATGTTGCTTATCAGAGCAAGCTATGCTAACAAATTTATAATCGTGATTGGCAGTAGTTTTTATTCTTCCTCGTAAATTAGTTTCGCATTATAAAGGAGTGAGGCCGACCAATTCTTCTGCTACTCCACTGTGGATATTGCCCTTTCCCACTCCTCCAATCTGCAACTTCTCCCTCCACTTTTCACCCCTTCCGCCTTTATCACACCCTTCTTAGCATACTCTTCCCATCTTATTTGTGGTCAGTGGCCTTGCTGTTTCACCGGCTCTGCTTCCTTAAATAGTCGGCCCTCCTCCGTCCACACCAGGTGACTTACCCACATCACCCGGCTTCTTACCATTCTCCCATTAATCTTAACCGCCTCCCTATCTCTTCAATCAGGGCGTCTAAAGCGTATTTCATATTTGATTATATGATAATAATATTATACTAGGATAGTTTGGGCTGTTCGAGAAGTTGTACAATACATCCCTTATTTTGCAACTTATATATTTATTACTGAAATAATAAGACTCCCTTCCACTCATCCTTTTCAGCTGGCTTTGGTAACTAACATTAAAAACTTAACATATAGCTGTGAACACCTGCATTGTTATGCACACTGTGTGTATTACTGTATAAGATGCATAACGTGTATCATTAGCGATAGTTACATGGTATCACCAAGTTATTGAATGTATTATTAGAACGCGATTAACATACATTAAGTGCCATTTGTCACAACGGTCAGAAAATGTGAGTAAAAAGTATGTTTTTTTTATTTTTTCGAAACTCTTGGTGATTGTGATTAGTGTCTACTGGTGTGTAAACTATCAATGTATGTGACCAGAATTTATTATCTGTGCACTTACAAATGGTTTAACTCTGCACAAGGAAGACGATGTTTTACATCACTCCGTATGCTAATGAAAAGTTAATTAAAAAAGCTTAATTGTTGAAATGGGGCTAGTTGAGCCACACAAGGCCTAAGAGGGGTTAGCTGAGTAGGGGGTAAAACAACGCAGATGAGTGTTCTTTACCCCCAACATACATCAGAGAATTCACTTTTCCGAGCAAATAGGGATATCGGTTACCTACAATGCAATAAATTAGCAGTCAGTTACACTGGCTGCAATTGGTCTTTAAGTCTATATTAATTAAGTGTGTTGACTTATTAATTCAGCATGTAGATCTTTCAGAGACCTGTTGTACCCATTGGGTAGATGTGTTGGCTAAATTGTTATGACATTTTAGTGCAAGGCCTATGTAAATTATACAAATAAAGAATTTACCCAACTACACTGTGGCTCAACCTACCCCACACCAAGTGTTCGTTGAGCCAGCTTACCAACCCTATTTGAATCAGCTACATATAAGTATCTATGTATACTAGATATGTTATCTTGGTATAAAATTATCTACTAATAATCATAGTTTGTGTAAGTAAAAACAAGTTTGTCTTGTGAGTATGATTGTGCACTACGTATCAAAAAGAATGAAAAACGGTTCAACTAACACTGCCTTCCCCTATAATCCAATTAATGCAATAATAGTGACATGTACGAGTGACACTTGCTTTGCAATCCACACGTTTTTCTGCAACAACGTGCCCCGTGTGATGTAATAACTTGCCCCACACACGGGGCTAGTTGTCACAGTCCACAGCTCCTGGAAAACTTCACACATCTAACTATCAATAATATGGAAAAAATCATTGGAAGGGTACACACGTGCAGGCACGTTCGTGCGAGAGACGCCCGAGACGAGCTTCCACTTCTCGACAGTGGTGCCGACATGCGATGGAGGTATTACACAGAACGAACAGTGTTAAATAATTATTACAATTTTTATGTGTAAATTGTTTCTCTATGACTCAACATTCTGGATGCATACATAATTAGTTAATTATGATGTCATCCGGTTATTTGGCTATTTCATAAAATAAGAGTTAACTTTTATCAGTTTATACGATTCACTTCGAAACTTTTATTAAAAATTATTGATGCAACTGTCCGACTAAAAAGTTAAATCAGGCCACACAATGTATAGCGTAGCATCTCGACAATGACGCTGATTGGCTGCTGGCGCTTCACGGGAATGCCTACACAAATGGAGTGGTGACAGTGGATAACAGCGAAGCCCAGCGATATAAACAGTGGGTTTTCAGAGAAGGGAAATATTCATCAGCCATTTTTATTAAAGGTTTACTAATAACTTAATACATCAACGTCTAACGAAGAGATTTAGACGGTATAATTAAATTGACTAAGTAGTGATAGCCTTTTTTACGCGTATCCTAAATTCTTTTTCTTACCCAGACAGGACACACATTGCGGTTACTTTACAAGACTCTAGGGGGCGTTTATTTGTTGTCAACAGCGAACCTAGCGGATTACTTCCCACCAGAAGCAGACGACAACAACCTGCATTCCAAGGGCTTGTGAAAAAGATTTCTTTTATTAAAAATTATGGTTAACATCCAAGCAAATTTGTTCCTTCAGTTTTATGTAGTAATAATGTCATCGTGTCCACTGTCTACGGTCGCTGGCCACACATTTTTGAGTGAGCAGAAAGGTTTTGAATGTGGGCACGGTAAGTTAGGGAATCATGTGCCCCGCTTTTCCCAGACTCAGGAACAGGTGCAGAAGTTGACGGTAAGTAATCTTTTAAAAAGCACACACGCACACATTTGCGCATAATATGAAGGGTAGTAAGTGAGAGGTCCGCCCTCCGAAACAAGCGGGAGATTGGGAGGCTGAGACCTCATGCCCTGCCACACCCCTTCGCAAGTGGGATATGGGAGATGAGGTTGGCTGTACTGCCTGTATATTGAAATTTGAATAAAACTAATACAGTGGTGGGAGCTGAGATCCACCTGAGCTGAGGTGGGAGATGGAAGTGGAAGATTGCGACACCTGTCACACCCGTCATATACACGCTGTATACTAAACCATTATGGCTATAAGTCTTCAGTTTATTGTATCCCTAAATGTGTGGCATCTTACAAAGTCAAAGTTGTGTTTCTTTCATTGACATTGTGACTACAACATCAACAAGTCAGAAAGATATATATAAAGAACAGGCAGGCGAAATCAATGTACTAAGAAATATGGCAAGCTATTAAATTATTGGCAGCATTTTGAGTCACATCTCTAAAATGACATTTACAAGTTTTGCTCGGAAAAACCTACAATGCAATGCCTATGAGGTACATGTTGAGATTATTCCACATTTTATAGAACATTCAATGTCTACACATAAAAAAATTCTGGAAATGAAAAATACACAGAATAAATGCACAATAATAATGTCACTAATTTTAGCATGCCGATATTTCTGTATTAATTCTGTTGATAAATGATAATATTGGTGAAATCACGTGCATACATGTACAATCTTGATACTGCAAAATTTAGGGAAGTAAAACAGATGTGTCGATGTTGTTGTTTGAAGCAGAGCTTCGTATCACTTTATCTCTGCATAGGTGCTAGAGTACAGATAAGTTACAGATGTCAATGTTAATTTTGTGTATGCATTTAGCACTCTTGATGCTGACCAAAAGTGTTAGTACTTATCAAGAAGTTGGAGAGTTAGTATTTATCAGACTCTAGAATATTGCCAAAATATCATGCTCATCATAACATGAAATAGACAACATTCACAACATGCACTAAAAAAAAAATGCTGAAAGGGAACGTGTGTTACACCAGCGTGCCTGTATGGTCTGGAGACAGTGGCGTTGACAGAACAACAACTACAGAAGCTGCAAGTCTGTGAGAACAACTAGGTTATAATAACAAGAACAAGAACAAAGAGGGTGGACAGAAGAAGGATAAACGACCTGAGGAAAGAGGTTGGGATGCAATGCAGCCTAACAGGAAGATTGGTGAGAAGCAGGATAAGATGGGCAGGCCACTTGGTAAGAATGGATGCAAGCAAATTAGCAAAGGGAGCAGAGGTGGAAAAACATCAAGGACGCAGGAAAAGGGGAAGGCCACAACTGAGATGAGAGGACTGCATGAAGAGGGACATGAGAAGATCGGGGGAGGATGAAAGAACGAGAGAGGGGGCTGCTGATAGAAAACTATGGAAAGAAAGAACAGAAAGAGTGGCTCGACAATACTTTACCTGACCCTCACCCCTGTACAGCAGGGAACAAGGAGGAAGAGACTGTACCTGACTCTCACCCCTGTACAGCAGGGAACAAGGAGAAAAAGCAGATGCACAACACGTATCATCTGAGAATAAAACTATGGTTGTGGGTGGTGTTTGTGACATCATTGCGATATGTTTGAGATGTCATTTCGATATGTTTGTGCAATTACTGCCATGCATGAAACTAGTAGATTTTTTTAAATTGGTCATAAAAACATTTTATTTTTAAAGTATAATTTCCGAAAGGGGTTGTTTTACTTAAGTAAATGCGTATGTTGTCAGTTTTATTATCTGTTGTGGTACAATAGACATTAATTATAACACGTACGACACCTGTTGGCAAAGAATGAAACCACAATTGTGGTTCGTCGATAAATCTAACTGCTAGTGCGCATTTGTCATCTATTATGTTGATTAATTTATAGACCAACACATTTGTCATCTATTATGTTGATTAATTTATAGACCAACACATATGTCATCTATTATGTTGATTAATTTATAGACCAACACATTTGTCATCTATTATGTTGATTAATTTATAGACCAACACATTTGTCATCTATTATGTTGATTAATTTATAGACGAACACATATGAAGCTATGGATGGTGCAGAGAGATACAAAAGGAGAGTGTTCCAGTCTATTCGCATCCACACACACTATGATGTGTCTGTGTGGAAGCTGAAGTTACCATTCCTGAAGGTAGTACGGGTGAGTACAAAATGGAGTGTTAAACCTCCAAATAAATGGAAAACTGCACCTGTGTCTGCAAATGTAATGTAATTGACCAAAATTAATGTTATGTTCTTCTCAGCTTTACTTCTTTGTGCCAACATAATATATTCTCGTTGTGGAGGGGATCATCTCAACTGCTGTCCCAGTCTCCTTGTTGCAGAGGGTTAATCTCAAACTGCCATCATATTCTTTTTTATGCAGAGGAGGTCAACTCAACTGCAGTTTCATAATTTTCTTTGCATAGGGTTCATCTCAACAGCTGCCACATTGTTCTGTTTGTAAAGGGTTATCTCAACTGCTGACACAGTGTTCTTTGCAGAGGATCATCATTGCTGACACAGTGTTCTTTGTAGAAGGTCATCTCCACTGCTGACAGTGTTCTTTGCAGAGGGTCATTTGAACTACTGACACAGTGTTCCTTGCAGAGGGTCATCTCCACTGCTGACACAGTGTTCTTTGCAGAGGGTCATTTGAACTGCTGACACAGTGTTCCTTGCAGAGGGTCATCTCAACTGCTGATACATTGTTCTATTTGCAGAAGGTCATCTTAACTGCTGACACAGTGTTCTTTGCAGAGGGTCATCTCAACTGCTGACACAGTGTTCTTTGCAGAGGGTCATCTCAACTGCTGAAACATTGTTCTGTTTGCAGAAGGTCATCTCAATTGCTGACACATTGTTCTATTTGCAGGTCATCTCAACTGCTGACACATTGTTTTATTTGCATAGGGTCATCCCAACTGCAGTTTCATTATTTTCTTTGTGGAGGGGTCATGTCAACTGTGATTATGTTCTTCTCTTGGCCTAAGGGTAATATCAAATGCCATCATAGTCTTCTCTTTGCAGAGGGGTCATATTAACTGCAGTTTCATTCTTTTCTTTGTGGAGGGATCATCTCAACTGCCATCATATTATTCTCTTTGTGGAGGGATCATCTCAACTGCTGTCACATTTTTATCTTTGCAGTGGGTCATTCCGGCTGCAGTGTCATACTTCCAGAATGTGCTGAAAGTACACCGTCGCATCGAGCCAATTAACATACCCCGGTGAGTCATGTAGCAAAACATCTAAGATCTTACCATATGTGATTTTTGAAAGATTAATTAATACAGTAATTATAAATATCTTGTCTGATTAAATTAACAGTAATTTTATAGAAATTACATTCACAAATATAAAATCTTTAAGTTCTTAAAATAATCTAGAATTAGAATTGATAAAATATTACATTAAGAAAATTTATCTATTATATGTTTAAATAAATTTAAATTCAGAATAATTTTTTTAAAGCATGTTTAATTTGAATGAACATTTTGGTTGTGTGGTCCGCTGACAATCATGTCTACATAGAATTCGCTGCAACTGGAGACTAGCATGTTACAAAGTGTTATTACACTGTTTTTTTGGTGATGTTACACTGAATTACAACAATGCATAAATTGCATTTATGTTACATTGATAATGTTACACTGTTATAATGATCATGTAGGATTATGTCAAATTGATGACCTCATGTTACAATGAGAATTTGTATTTATTGAGATACAATGATCATGTTGCATTATATCTCAATTACCTTGTTACAGTATGTTACAATTAGAATGTTACATTGAACACTTTACATTATGTAGCAATGCTGTAATTTATTATTACATTTATAATGTTACATTTTGTTACAATGTTGATGTTATGTTACAATAATTATGGTGCTACATTATAATAAAATGATGTGATGATATCACCATTGTTATGTTGTAATTAGGTTGCTGCTTTGTTTTCAAATTATAACCTACGATGAAATTACCCTTCCATCACAATGTAGTTGAAGTTTTGTTTCATTGATATTACTTAGACTTTTATAATGTTGCACAGTTGTTACAATTGCTTGGTGTTGCTGTTTGGTTAGAGACTGCAGCGATAAAGCGATTGCTAAGGACAATGAAACAGGGCAAGCTTACTGCCAATACAGCTGTGTCCAGAAGCCCCAATGCTACAACATGCCCATTCCAGTGGAGCACGCTGCTGTAAGGGAACTACCTTCTTTAAACGAACAATATCGGATCGTTTTTATCGTAAAATAATGTTATATAACATCAATTATATATGTTCTAGTATCTTGTCCGCTCAAATTAGTTTTAATGAACCACAATTTTTTTAATCTAATTTGACCATTATCTCATTATGAGTACCCGGCAATACAGACTGTGGTGGATATGTGAAGTCAGTAATTGCAGCGTGGCTGAATGCTTCCCAGAGAAGTTGAAATGGCCTTGGAATGAACAGGTCTGCCAGGGGTATATATATATATATATATATATATATATATATATATATATATATATATATATATATATATATATATATATATATATATATATATATATATATATATATATATATATATACATATATATATATCAGAACTTACCTTTACCTTTTATGAATATTGACTGTGCCATTCATTGTGCAATATAAACATAGCACAGTTTTTTTTACGATCAGACTTTGCACCTTTAAACAGTGAAAACCAGTGATTGATCATCTTCAATGATTTTGTAAATAATATTATAGACAAACAAAGTATTCGTCTGTGAGAAATGTTTCTTTGAAACGTGCAGTGCCAGTCTCAGTCATGTACAGGTGTACAGATAAGTAACCTGTCAAAAGATTTCACATTGTGTCCTTGTGGTTATTACACAGCCACAGAGAAGTAATTCGTTCATAAGAAAGTGAGTAATTTAATTGGTATGACATAAAATGAGAAAGTAGAAAACAATTATGCTCTGTCCACATTATATACATATGTATTAATTAAATAATGATTTTATGAAACATTTGAATTAGTGCTAGTAAATAGTACCCAGGTAGTCATCAAAACACATTCTGTGCATGTCAGGGTCATCCTACTATTAACCAGCAGCTACTGGTGTGCCATGAAAAGCAAGTTATAAATATTTAGAAACCCAGGAATGTCCCTACATTCTCTTACAGAAAATATGAGATAGTAAAATTTTCGTGATCACTGAATGAGATTATACTACTTATTTGTGTTTACGATCATTAGTTTTGTCATTACATCCATACATAACCCTGCATAAAATCTTATAATTTGTTTATAATCACTTGTCTTGTTCCCGGATCCTGAGAAGGTTGTAATAATTTGTTCATGATCACTTGTCTTGTAACTGCATCCTTACGTAAGCCTGAATAAGGTCTTATAATTTGTTCATGATCACTAGTCTTGTAACTGCATCCTTACGTAAGCCTGAATAAGGTCTTATAATTTGTTCATAATCACTTATCTTGTAACTGCATCCTTACATAAGCCTGAATAAGGTCTTATAATTTGTTCATGATCACTTGTCTTGTAACTGCATCCATACATAACTCTGGATCACTCATCTAGTTACCATATTGTTGTGTAACCCTAAGTTATATGCATGTAGGCCTGCTATGAGAAGGGAGGCATGTTCAAACGGCCAGGCTTGGCCTATCTGGCAGGTCCAGGAGTCCTGGAGGCAGACTATGTCTTGTACATCTACAGTCAACTCACCGACCAGTGTCTGTTTGGAGACGTACTCGCATATGCCACCTGTTGTCTACAAGATGAACAAAACTTCAGGTATAATGAATATATATATATATATTGAATAACATTAAACATTGTATCACTTTATGATTCTCAATGTGTTTATCTTGTACAAAGTGTGGTGATATTTGTATAAAAAATGCCTAGCAACCTATGGATACTCAGTGTGACAGCCTGCTGCCTAGCAACCTATGGATACTCAGTCTGACAACCAGCTGCCTAGCAACCTATGGGTACTCAGCCTGGCAACCAACAGTAACAATGTATGTGGAACTGTGATGCTGTTTTGTGTGCACTTGGAAGTGTCACACGCATAAATAAAATGTTGACATTGCAATGACACAGTGGTCTACCAACCATAAGAATGTATTTGTAATGAAGCAATTATAGCAAAATTAGTTTATGACAGAATTAATTTTTCATACCTGTAACAATTTGTTCATACCTGTAACAATACATACTTATGATAGAAAAATGTAATACTCTTAGCAAAACAGTGAAAGTGTAATTTTACTGTGATTGTGTATTTTATACTCATAGCATTACAATTAAAGTATAATTTTAGTGATTGTGTATTGGGAAATTATTTTATGATAAAAATTGTTTTATACTCGTAGCAATACAATTAAAGTGTAATTTTAATGTGATTGTGTATTGGGAAATTAGTTTATTATCCTCGGCATCCACATCCAATATATTAAATGTCGATCATGGTTTCACCTATCGAGCAGCCAGAGACGTAGTCCAAAACCAGAATCAACTGGTGACATCATCGCTTGGACTAAGAGGCAGTTTACTCAAAATATGGTGAATCTGTGAATGATGCTGATCTGATCGATGATTGTTGATGTAAATAAGTAAAATTATCTAATATAGTTGAAAAAGTATGTTTACAAACAGTATTACAGTGACACAAGTAAACCTGCTGATTTGTTTTGCCAACTATCGTTACTATCAATAGTTCACTGTACTATCGACGATGAATCAATAGTCAAATTTACCATTGATATTATTGCATCGCTGCATTAACTATCACGATGGATCGATAGTTCAATATATCATTACACCCTTATTCTTAGCAGTACAGTTAAGGCGTCGCTTGGGTCTAAACGCATTTTATTTTCTTATTTCGTTATCACTGAATCTACAGAGCTGAAACTTTCATAGATTGCAAGTCCAGGTAAGAGTAATGCTGTGAATTTTTTTCAGAAAGTTTCATACATATTTTCCCACGGTATGCCGCCATCTTGGATTGAATGTTGCGTGTGACTTATATCAGTAACCATTGGATTTAGAGGACTCAAATTTGGTGTGTAGTTACTCCACATAACCCCAATGAAAACAGTCAGTTGACTTTCCAAGTTTTCAAAAAACTTTTGTTTTCATGATTTTTTTACATCTGAATGTATTTTTTCATAATGAAATTTTACATTGATGGTTCATTATATAAAATAGAAATAACGTTTTCTAAAAAGTTACTAGATAGTTTTCAAGAGCATACTATCAAGAAACACTGTAGAAAGTTTCAAGTAATTCTGTCAAACAATAGCAGAGATAAGTGACATGGGAGGCAGTAGGTGTGAGGGAAAACATGTTTTTGAGAAAATCATATTCAAAGTTTATGTACATTGGCACATACATTTCAACATCTGAGAAGCAACCTAGATGATTGAAACTTTGCATACATATTAATGAATGTATAATCTATCAAAAGGCAAAGTTAAGAGTCATTGGCATTGTAAAATAAATTTCACACAAGTCCCGAGTACCCGACACCCATGTCCATCGTTGCCGACACAGCTGATCTCACCACGACAAATGGGACATTCGTCGCCTGAGTCCCATCGATACAGTCTGATGATAGAGTTGCATTGATGACCTTGTCGCAACTGGTGCAGAAAGTCTCGAGGCCACACACCATGCCGAGGGTGCGGTGCGGTCGACAGCTGGGGTGAAGAGTGTATGCTTCCTACACAACGTGCATAGCAGGCTCGCAACAAGTGATGGCAACACGGCACAGCGTACAAGTACTGTTGAAAGATCTCCATCAGCATCTGTCTCATCCTCAGCCAGGAATCGCGGGACACCTATCTCCTCCAGAAGATCTGCATAACCAAACTTCCGTTCAGTGACAGACAGTCTCCGAGACAGATCAGCTGGTACTGTTGATGACCGCCTTGATGCCTGGAAAAAATACACAATATAAATGTATTTCATGAACAAAAAGTACCCAAGACATGTTCAACAACAAAAGCCCCCCCCCTTACTACGTATGTAAGGGTATGGCATTGAATGCAATTTATTTTATTGGCATTGCCATATTATACACACACACACCCGCGTGCGTGTGTATATAGGCTATAGGTATACGATAATTACCAGGGCAAATTGTAGTAATATAATAAACCATAGTTACAACTCTGCTTCTGATGTGCCTGGATGGCCCCTGGGCGTGAATGTCAACACAACCACGAACATCAACAGCATGAACTAGATCAGCGTCAAATCGTTTATACAGTAATAGTTATGCCACAAAGGCGATGTTTGGATAAAACACAAGTGAACATATGAAATATCAGAATTAAACTTACACTGCGTGCCATTCTCGTTGGCACCACGGACGGTGATAGTCGAAGAAGACGAAGTTGTCGCCGCAGGTTCATTGCCATTGGCGAATTCAACCATCGATGCCTTTGCATCGCGCGCTAACTGGAACGATGCAAACTTTCGCTGCCTCCCAGTACCGTAACCGCCCACTCGCCGACCAAACGGCATAATGTCGTTTTACAAAGCGATATAAATGAACGAAACTCATGGGATAAAAAAAGTCGATCGAATCGAACGTAGCTGGTATTTCAACCTGACGTCAGAGGATGGAAATTAGTATTACAACCAATTAGAGCGCTTGATTTGAGGGAATCCGACATCACGTGGTAAAGTCCGGCGAATCGTCGTGGCTGGCATTCCCCATTCCTTTGTCACCGAGATGGTTCAGAGGCGGTCATTTATAGTCGGAATTACTCGGATACCTCCGGGCACATTTTAAAACTGTTTGTACCATCATACAGGGCGAAAATGGGGCTTTCCCGTGATATGCGCCATGTTGGAATGACAGCGTTTTCCGGCATGCAATGGCTCGCGGAAAATCACCTAATGTCCCATTAGTCTCGGTTCATTTGACATAAACAAAGACTTAGCAATGATAGGCATCATACAAAAGACACGTTTTATGACAGAAACGTGTTTATTTCGACAGTGCAACTTACATGAATGGCAAGTTGAATAATATTTATACACGGAAATAGCAACAACTCGAAATTCATTTTATTGTCAAAAATCCGTAAAATCCGACCCGAGTCTCCCGTTAAAGTGTAATTTTAGTGTAATGATGTATTAAAAAATTATGATACAAAAGTGTTCATACTCGAAGCAATACAGCCAAAGAGCAACATTACTGTGGTTGTGTGAAATAAATGTTCCTTTTTTTCTGCAGACCCATTGCTGGGATGATGAATATATGTCCGCAGCACCTTGGTTTGTCACAAGACTCAGTGTCTAACATCCTGGCCACTGTACAACATGAGATTATTCATGCACTGGTAAGTACTTGTTCTACAACAAGACTCAATGTCTAACATCCTGGCCACTGTACAACACAAGATTTATTCATGCACTGGTAAGTACTTGTTCTACAACAAAACTCACTGTCTAACATCCTGGCCACTGTACAACATGAGATTATTCATGCGCTGGTAAGTACTTGTTCTACAACAAGACTCACTGTCTAACATCCTGGCCACTGTACAACATGAGATTATTCATACACTGGTAAGTACTTGTTCTACAACAAGACTCACTGTCTAACATCCTGGCCACTGTACAACACAAGATTATTCATGCACTGGTAAGTACTTGTTCTACAACAAAACTCACTGTCTAACATCCTGGCCACTGTACAACATGAGATTATTCATGCACTGGTAAGTACTTGTTCTACAACAAGACTCAATGTCTAACATCCTGGCCACTGTACAACACAAGATTTATTCATGCACTGGTAAGTACTTGTTCTACAACAAAACTCACTGTCTAACATCCTGGCCACTGTACAACATGAGATTATTCATGCGCTGGTAAGTACTTGTTCTACAACAAGACTCACTGTCTAACATCCTGGCCACTGTACAACACGAGATTATTCATGCACTGGTAAGTACTTGTTCTACAACAAGACTCACAGTCTAACATCCTGGCCACTGTACAACATGAGATTATTCATGCACTGGTAAGTACTTGTTCTACGACAAGACTCACTGTCTAACATACTAATCACTGTACAACACACAAAACTATACATGCACTGCTAAGTACTTGTTCTACGACAAGACGAGCTGTCTAACGTCCTGGCCACTGTGCAACACACAAGACTACATGCACTGGTAAGTACTTGTTCTACAAGACTGACTGTCTAACATCCTGGCCACTTTACAACACAACCTATAGTCTCAAGTCTCAAGTAGTTATACTGCAAACGGCCCAATCTTGAGCTAACGCAGGAGTTTGGACCAACGGCTTTTAGTGTCTCTTCCGAAAGACACGGGCAAAGTGGGGTGAACGAAATTGCCCAAGCTTCGAAATGGCAGAGGTGGAATCGAACCACCGTCCTCTCAACTGACAGGCGGGTGCTCTAACCATTAGACCACCGCTCCCCATACCTGCACTGGTAAGTACTTATTCTACAACAAGACAAACTGTCTAACATCCTGGCCACTGTACAACACGAGATTATACATGCACTAGTAAGTACTTGTTCTACAACAAGACAAACTGTCTAACATCCTGGCCACTGTACAACACAAACATATTTGTCATTCAGTTTGTATGTATGTGATTGATGGACACTCTTAGTGCAACCTCTTCTGTCCGCACATTTTTTTCCCCAAGGGTTTTGGCTTAATTTACTCACAGAGACATTATATTTTATAATGTAAATAATACCATAGTTTTCATTATACATTGTAATAACTGTTGTAATGTTTACCATTAATTGCTTTGGTAATCATTTTATGTTATATACATATATTTATAATTTCTTTAAAATATTTTCTAACCTATAAATGTATGCATATAATTTTAACAAACACATATTTTGTACTTACTGTACTTTTCTTCAACTTATGATTGCAAAGGATATCAATAAATAATTACTTATAACGAAGTGTGTAGATTGGTGAATCACGGAATAATATGGCAATTTACAGTGCATCAATGGATGTATGCAGTTAGATTGCATTCTAATTTTTATGCGAGGCAACAACACCTCAGATATAATGATCCCCTTGTGATTGGTTTGGAAGGAGGTGGACTTTGCGGCAGGTTATATAAATTATGTAAATTAGCCCTGCAACTTCTGCATAGTAACATACGGCTAAATAACCTATCTTAGCCAGTCAATGTTAAGCATGGCGGCCATCTGCCCCACTCTCCGAACAGTTGACGAGACGTGCAAATTGAAAAACTTTCAATTCGTGTTAAAATTTTTATTCCACCTCCCTCCCCACCTTCTACCATTTCGAAGGAATTGGCATATGATGTATCTTTAAATGTTGTACATGTCCGCGGCATAGTAGCCCCACCTATCTTGGTCATAGGTTAATTTTTGTTGTGTTAGCAAATTGAATTTTAATTATTACACCACATAGTGTTGTTATGTACTGCATTAAGTTCAGTATGTTTTTGTTCATACCTGCAATGTGGGCCAGTTTTCGAATGTGATGTTATAAGTAGATGGGGCAATGTTCGAAGATCCAGAATGGCCCACATTTGTTTGTATATAAATATGTTTAATTTCTACCAAACATGGTAGATAATAAATGTCAGACAGAAAGTCTGGCCATTCTCAAATCTATGCGGTCTTGGTGTTGTTGCATTGCGTAAAGAGGTGTTCACAAAAACGTGGATTACTGACTTACAACGTTTCACTGTGCATTCTTTCAGGGTTTCTCCAGCAGCCTGTATCCCTACTATCTTAACGAGGCTGGCAAACCGTGGGTCACAATTGACCCAGAAACAGGATTGCCACCTATTGACGTATAGTAAGTTGATGTCTTTCTGCATATATTGTTTTAAATCTGTTTGATGGTTTGTGTGCATAACTCCCCAGTTAGTCTCTAAGACACATGTAACTTGTAAGCCTATGAGTCCACAAGGGATTACATATTTACTAAAGCTGGGAGTCACTTTTATTTTCATAATTGATCATCGGTTTGGGCAAACCAAGCAATGATCAATTATATAATCGGTTTGTGCCTATAAATTGTGGGCGGCCAAAAGGATTGTAACAAAGAGTGCTGTCACCTATTGGATTTCACTTGAGGCTGCTACATATATTTTGGTCATTTGTCACAGGTAAAATTCAAATTGACGTGCATGTTAAGTCGCCTTTTAGGGGTGGTCATTGATGAGGGGTCATTTTGTAAACTGTCAATGAAAAAACTCTCGATCAAACTTTCCCCCGGGATAGTCAAACAGATATTTCTTACATTGATGATTTCAAAAACATTTGTTGAAAATAACTGACAGATTTCTTAGATAAACCAACATTTGATGAAGCCACTGGGACAAATGCGGCCTTTGGGACAAGAGTCAGTGTTATGTTTGTGTGGGGTGGTGAATCTGCGACGGGTGATAACCATATATCCACATGTGCATGATGATGCATTGGTATTGGTCTTCCTTCAGGCCAGTGTTAAGGGGAGATATGTTGCCATGGAAATTGAGGGTCTGGCTTAACAATTGACAATATATGTTTTACTCAGAAAAACCCACTCTACCCTTTGGGTATAAAAAATTGCATTAACTATGCAAATAAAAAAATCCTATCCAGCTGCCATATCTCCCCTTAACAGTGTAGTATAATTGCATTTCATATAATAATTATCATTGCTGGCAGAGGGTCAGTATATTAACAGTTGTGCAGTTGCAAACTTGGCCAATAAAACTAGCAATACAACAATGCTGATAATAGTAATACTAATAATACAGACAGCGCAAACAATGTAAACAGTAATAATAATAATACAAATACCGTATTAGACCTATTAAGAGTGCATGCCCTAATTAGAGTACAGCCCCTTTTTTAATCAGCAGGATTTATAATTATTGTTATTTGACTAGTGTGGAACAACTGGAACGTTCCGCCATCTGGTGTTATTAAAACAGTTGACACCACTTCAGTTGTTCTACATTAATCACCAAATGACACTACTAGTATTAAAAGGTTACCTTATTGTCTAGAGAAAAAAATGTTGGTGTACACTTATAAATACAGATTCCTTGACATTTTTCCATGGCACAATTTTTTTCAAACATGCTGTACGCCTACTAGGTTGAATATGGCAACTCTCAAATATTTGACTTGTGCAGTCACATATATACGTGGTGTCGTTCCAGTGGTGACTTTGTAGTGAGTAAAAAGGTGTTGAAGTCTGTCTTCTCCCGTCAGTGGAAAGTTGCCGGCGGCAACATCAGCAGACAAACTAAATACATTGTCACTCCAAGAGTTCAGGTAAGTGCAGCCAAACCTGCTCATGTGATCACCTGCATTCACAAGAATTTCAAATGTCAAATGACCTGCATTAAGTGACCACTTTTTGACCATCACTTGAGCAGTCGCGTAAGACAGGTTTGACTAACATGTAGGTTGTCTACCAAGGCATAGTAAGGCTGAGTTACAGGAATATTATAACTTATATCATGGGCTATGTAAAATATACTAATGAGAAATGCTGGCAATTATTCTGTCAGTTGGAGCAAAAGTAATTGAGACTTAATAGTATTTGATGTTTTCTGAGTAAATGATATATGTAGTGAAATACAAATAATGTATCCTCACTGCCAGGGTCTTCTGACTACATCAGTACCCCCGGCAGATCGACCTGTCGAAACGTTGAACTTTAAGTTGCTTTGTTAACCAGTAATATTGCTTGCTCAGATTTAAGAGCTCGCATTCGACTTAAGTTGGTAATGGCCCGGTCATTGCTGGTCGGAAGGGTAATGATTGGCATTTCATGGGAATGCTCTTTGAAGTTTGGGCGTGGGTGCGTCTAGTTCCCAGAAACATGTCGACCAAGACAGGAAGTGGGGTGAAGTACAAATGATTCAGCCTACATCCGCACTTGGCCTAGGATGAACTGACCAATTCATGTTTCAACAGGTTGATCTGCCAGGGATGCTATAGTATTACTACCACCCATGGCTTACTAGGATGAGATCAGGTGGAGCAAACATCCTAGTAAATGCTACCAGCTACAACTACATTGGTTAAAATTCAAAGTAAATATCATAATTTTAAGGAAAATTTAAATCAAATTTATCACGAAATGTTCAGAATTTTATGGGGGTAAGATTTGGTTTTGAGGGTTACTAATCCCTGGCCCTATGGAATAAACCCTGTAAAGATAGGTTCTTATGTGGCACAGTATCCCATCCTCAAGACTGCTCAAGGTGCTTTACACTTCACCCCCTCACAGACATGCTCACTCTAACACCAATTCAACTTCATTCCAAAGCCAACGCAACATCTCTTGGAAGCATTCAGCCATGATGCAATTACTCTACAAAGATTATTTGTTCATATATATATTCACCACTGTACCACAGGTACTCATTATTACAGCTGAGTGAACTAGGACAATGTGGAATAGATGAAATTGCATAAGCTTCGAGACTACAGCAAGAGGATTCGAACCCCGGGCCTCTTGATTGAGAGGTCCAGTGTTCTAACCACTAAGCCACCGTGCCCCATGCTGTCACGCCCCATGAGCTGTTATACATGCATGTACCCAGTCAGCGTTGAATGGTGGAATTTCTTTGTTGTTGCTTGTAGGAAGAAGTACGGAGACATTTTAACTGTGGGTCCCTGGAGGGGGCGCCACTGGAGGATCAGGGAGTTCAGTCATCGCGGAACTCACACTGGGAGAAACGGGTCTTCATGGTAAACTAATCTCCTCTACTAAGGGGCCATTCACACTTGTAAACATTTACCTGTTTGTACAAAACGTACTAAGGGGGAGTGGAGTCAAGGCCCGCATACTAATTTTTTTAATGTTGATAGCATGTGAAATATGAACCCCATTTCATCGCACGGTGAACTATTATGGGGGAGGGAGTTTGAAAAATACGAATAGGTAAGTTTTGACAATTGTGAGCCACCCTTAAGTTGAATGAAATGTATGTTGTAAGAATATATAATCATAGGCAGGTACTCAGGTTCACTACAGAGCAAATGCACTATTTTAGGCAGCAATAGTTAGATTTCATGAAGGGGTGGTATTTTATTTAACAAGATTGCCATCCAAGGCCCAGAGAACAAGTGGACAAGGAAGCCATTAGCTTATCGAGAGCCCAACACTTTTTCTATGTGTAACCCACCCTCCTGAGATATGAGTTTGTAAATGTATTCTGATAGTTATTATTTTATGCAGATATCAAAAGAAGTACTAATTATTTATACTTTTGGACTCAGATTTTGTTGCGTAATTATTCACATTTAATGTTTCTTATACTGGTGACCTGATCAATACATCACTGGGGATGTCCCGTTTTAGTGATCCTTTTATAAAGTGTTCGTTGTATACAATGGCACCTTGAACATTACACTACTTAATTAGTCTCATCTCACTTATTTATGAGATGGTCTTAATTCTGACTTGTTTGTCAAGGGGTTTAATATTAATATCTATGGGGCCATTACAAAATTATATCACACAGAGGGGTGGTGGTGTAAGCCTAAATGTTACAGAGCATTGTGAAGTGAGGGGGTGTTTAACAGCATTTTGAAGGGGGGGTGTTTAACGGAGCATTATGAAGGGAGGGGGTGTTTAACAGAGCATTATGAAGGGAGGGCTGTTTAACAGAGCATTATGAAGAGGGGGGTGTTTAACAGAGCATTATGAAGTGGGGGTGTTTAACAGAGCATTATGAAGTGAGGGGTGTTTAACAGATCATTATGAAGGGAGAGGGTGTTTAACAGAGCATTATGAAGGGAGGGGGGTGTTTAACAGAGCATTATGAAGGGACGGGGTGTTTACAATACTGTTGCATAACACCACAGAGGTTACTGCACTATTTTTATCAGTACAGAAATGAATCAGACATTTCTCAGCGTCGGAGTTCAAATTAAGTGTATTCTTTACAGTGACACTGGGCTAGTCCACTGATCATGGTGGGGTAGTTGTTCATGTTATGTAATCTCGGAGCAGGTTTGGCCCACACTAGATGCCAATGGGGTTTGTTAAATTTATGTCTTTTTTGCGAACAAGGGATGTTGGCCACAGCTTCAGGTTGGCAATTGATGACGGGGCAATGATTCCTTCTGCCCCCTCTTCAAATATTTCACTGAGACTTTTCAGCAGCCCCTGTACCATTCCACATCAGTCTTCTTCAAAAGAAGAGGATGGTACTCCTATTGTCTCTCCAAGAAACTGGTCTTTGCCATTAATCATCTTAGGGGAAGGCCCATCCTTCTTTCTACACTTCTTGATGACTTCTTTGCACGCAGTTATCTCGGAACTGATGTCCATGATTGTGATTTCCTTCTGCTGGAGTGCTGTTGAGACATCACTCAAGGCTACATCTGCGAGGAAGTGGAGGAAGTATAACGACATCCTTGGAATGTAGCAGCGCGTAGTAATTCTTTGCCTTTGCGCGCTGCTCTGTTGTCCTTCCAGGTACATCGGGGTTCATCACCTGGGATAAATGGATCACAAGCCCCTTGCATCCCTTCAGCACATTGGAAACTGTGTGAAAAATGTGGGGAACCCGTGTCGCACCGGCTCTACTCGGAATACGGTGGGTCTCTCCGAGTATATAAAAAGCTTGTTAGAAGCTGTTCCTGTTGAGGGGGCTGTTCCGATAGAAGAAGTACAAAGAAAGGAGCAGTGCATCAACTTTCTTGTACAGCTGTATCCCGCGAGCAGCATCCTTGTAAGCCAGTTCATTTCTGTGTGAACAGTAAACAGCTGCAGGTTCTGGTCGGTCTGGCCGTTGTCGCAGTTTCACCACAAATCCATTGTTTTCTCCAACATGGTGCTTGCGCCGTCAGTTCCACTTAACACAATCTTCTTTTCCCATGAGGGGCCAGCAAAGTAATCTGAGAAGAGAGTTGACATTGCCACTTCTATCACTTGGGCATCCCCCTTGGCAATATTTTTCACCCCAACAAAGTGGACATTGATTGACCCTTGGTGACAGTACCGAACATATGCCAGTTCGGCCTCGGTGTGGCTGTTGTCAGTTGAACCATCACAGATGAGGGACACAAACTTTGCCTCGGCAACCATCTCTTTGATTTCATCCCTTTGTGCCTGAGCAATGTGATGGATAAACGTTGCACACTGCGTGTACCCCTTTCATGTCATCCAAGGCACACATCCACACAAAGTCTGTATATGGTCTTGAGTGTCTGGCAATGGCATGTGCGTTCCTGAAAAGCTTACACATTTTGTCAAATATCGCTTGTCTTGTCTGCCACACTTGACCCTGGGTTTCTCTCTGCTTTCTCTCTTAAAGCCTATTTTATATGGCTTAGAGAACTATTGTGAGCTTTGATACTCTCCAATTTAAATACAGGGGAGCCGACGAAAAAACTGCCTGCTTTCTCATACTTGCAGCAGTAGTACTTGCAAAACATTCGCAAGCTTAGTTCAGTCTCAGTGTTCTTCACCGTCCCGTCACTCTCCCCACCTTCAACGTCAAACGACAGTGTTGTCATCATGCCGGTCAGCGTCATCATCACGCCAGTCAGCGTTGTCATCACACTGGTCAGCGGCACTGCCAATGCCGGCGTGAGCCGCAACGCCAGTGCCAGCAGACGAACTTTTGTATTTGAGCCATGAGAATTGCTTTATCCATGCAGTGTGGATGAAATTCTCGTTTCCTCTCACACGTATCGTACCTACACTTATGCGCAACTTTATCATCGGTGCTCAGTTTTCTATTGGGGGGGTTGGACCCGTTTTATGAAATTCCATATGATTTCGAAAGGAAACGCAGAATATCAACGAGGAAAAGTCAGTACTGTTCAGTGTACTATATTTGTACCCGTGTGCACGGATTTTCGACTACGTTGCAACGAGTAGTGGCTGCTCGTTTACGAAATCGAATATATCGGAAACGAAGATTAAAAATTTTATTTTTCGATACAATGTGTTACGTTTATGTATGTATGCTTGAGGAAGCATTTTTAAAATGTATTTGCTACCCCATTAAACTTAATGGCCATTTATTTGCAGAACGAAATTATGACAGCATCAGTGGCATTTGGCACTTATGTAATTTCACGCCTGACCTTGGCCTTGTTGGAAGACACCGGGTACATCAATTATGTATATGTATGTATGTGATGGGAAGTGTGGTGTACAACATGTCAGTTGTTCATGAGATTCTAGTGAGTACTTTGTCATTTCTCTTGAAGTATTTAGTGGTGAACAAACCTCTCTGCACCCGTTGTTTTACATTGTTTTAACACAGACTAACTGCAATGAGAGACAATTACATACAGGATGTACATAGAAACAATTACATAGAAGATGAACATAGAGACAGTTACAGATAGGATGTACATATAGACAATTACAAATAGAATGTATATAGAGACAATTACAAATAGGATGTATATAGACACAATTACATACAGGATGTACTTAGAGACAATTACATACAGGATGTACATAGAGACAATTACATACAGGATGTATATAGACACAATTACATACAGGATGTACATAGAGACAATTACATACAGGATGTACATAGACACAATTACGTACAGGATGTACATAGAGACAATTACATACAGGATGTACATAGAGACAATTACATACAGGATGTACATAGACACAATTACGTACAGGATGTACATAGAGACAATTACATACAGGATGTACATAGAGACAATTACATACAGGATGTACATAGACACAATTACGTACATGATGTACATAGAGACAATTACATACAGGATGTATATAGACACAATTACATACAGGATGTACATAGAGACAATTACATACAGGATGTACATAGAGACAATTACATACAGGATGTACATAGAGACAATTACATACAGGATGTACATAGAGACAATTACATACAGGATGTACATAGACACAATTACGTACAGGATGTACATAGAGACAATTACATACAGGATGTATATAGACACAATTACATACAGGATGTACATAGAGACAATTACATACAGGAGGTACATAGAGACAATTACATACAGGATGTACATAGAGACAATTACATACAGGATGTATATAGACACAATTACATACAGGATGTACATAGAGACAATTACGTATAGGATCTACATACATACAGGATGTACATAGAGACAGATACATACAGGATGTACATAGAGTCAATTACATACAGGATGTACATAGAGTCAATTACATGCAGAATGTACTAGAGACAATTACATGCAGAATGTACGTAGAGACAATTACGTACATGATGTACATAGAGTCAATTACATACAGGATGTACATAGAGACAGATACATACAGGATGTACATTGAGTCAATTACATACAGGATGTACATAGAGACAATTACATACAGGATGTACATAGAGACAGATACATACAGGATGTACATAGAGTCAATTACATACAGGATGTACATAGAGTCAATTACATACAGGATGTACATAGAGACAATTACATACAGGATGTAAATAAAGTCAATTACATACAGGATGTACATAGAGTCAATTACATATAGGATGTACATAAAGACAATTACATACAGGATGTGCATAAAGAAAAGTTAACAAACCAAGACAAAAATACAAAAGACACAAAGTAAAGTCTCTGTAATGATCGGGTAGACATAGTGGCTCATTTGGGAACATGGAAAAGGGGGGCCAACCTTTTGTGAAGGTCTTTAATTGGGGCTGAGTCTCTTCTGTGTCCATCATATTATAAACCAGACAATAACAATGTATGTGATGATCCCTTTTCAAAGTTGTTTAACTTGTGTCTATTAAACAATGTGTGCGTGCGTGCGTGCGTGCATGCGTGTGTATAGAGTATATAAATATATATATTTATATACTATATATATATATATATAAACTGTATATATATTTATATACTGTATATATATATATATACAGTATATAAATATATATATATATATATACATACATACATTATGTACATAGAGTCAACACACCGTATATATGTGTGTGTGTATATATATATATATATATATATATATATATACACATGTATATATATATATATATATATATATATACACACACACAGTATAATTATGTACACACAGTCATTATATATACTATATATAAATATATATATATACACACACACACCTACATACACAAAGCTGTACTTGCATACATATGTACATACATACACACGTACATGTACAGCTGTGCATGCATACATACACACATGGATACAGATACACATGGGTGCATGCATGCATACATAAGCATGCATACGCACATGCATGCACACATGCATGCATACAAATACACAATTACATATACAAGCATATATATGCACAAACATGCATACCTACACACATGCATGCATATATACATGCACATGTGCACGCATGCATGCACACCCTCGTACACTATGTGCTGTGTGCCTGTGGTATAACCTAGACACCTGTCTCTGACAGATGGTACCTGACAGACGGCAACAAGGCTGGAGACTTGCTCTGGGGTAGAAGTCTTGGCTGCGACTTTGTCACACAAAGCTGCTTCGAATGGATTCATACAAGAATGAAGAAGTACGTATAACTCGGGATGATTCTTAGACTGGGGACAATTTGACACTGGAAATCTGAATTCAGTATTCCTCACCTAATTCACTGTATTGTACTGAAGGGTTTTGGTTTTAATCGGTGTTTGTTTTCTTACAAAATGATATAGTTGGTTATTCGTGATAAAAAGCATGAATCCTATAGTTCTTATACATTTAAGGATGTTGCCACATTTAAGTCAGTGCTGGAAGTGCAGCACTATGAAATTAGCAGTGCATAGTAAAATAAATTGTAATTCTCCTTTTTGTCCCTGATGCATATATACCTACACATGTGCACGCATGCTTGCACACCTTCGTACACTGTGTGCTATGTGCCTGTGGTATAGGGTGACGCTGGCATTGATGCTGCTCAGTGTAAAATAAGTCGGTTATTGTGGATTGTAGTAAATGTAAGGCCATACTGTAGAACATAAACTACAAGTGTACGTTAGTGATGTGCGTTTACATACATGCATCACAGTATAAGGCCTTACTGTCACAGTCTACTTCATAAACTACCAGTGTATTTCATTGATGTAAGTTTACAGACATCACAGTATAAGGCCTTACTGTCACAGTCTACCTCATAAACTACCAGTGTATTTCATTGATGTAAGTTTACAGACATCACAGTGTAAGGCTTTACTGTCACAGTCTACTTCATAAACTACCAGTGTATTTCATTGATGTAAGTTTACAGACATCACAGTCACTTTACTGTCAGTCTACTTCATAAACTACCAGTGTATTTCATTGATGTGAGTTTACAGACATCACAGTGTAAGGCCTTACTGTCACAGTCTACCTCATAAACTACCAGTGTATGTCATTGATGTGAGTGTACAGACATCACAGTATAAGGCCTTACTGTCACAGTCTACTTCATAAACTACCAGTGTATTTCATTGATGTGAGTTTACAGACATCACAGTGTAAGGCCTTACTGTCACAGTCTACTTCATAAACTACCAGTGTATGTCATTGATGTGGGTTTACAGACATCACACTGTAAGGCTCTACTGTCACAGTCTACCTCATAAACTACCAGTGTATTTCATTGATGTAAGTTTACAGACATCACAGTGTAAGGCTTTACTGTCACAGTCTACTTCATAAACTACCAGTGTATTTCATTGATGTAAGTTTACAGACATCACAGTGTAAGGCTTTACTGTCAGTCTACTTCATAAACTACCAGTGTATTTCATTTATGTAAGTTTACAGACATCACAGTGTAAGGCCTTACTGTCACAGTCTACCTCATAAACTACCAGTGTATGTCATTGATGTGAGTGTACAGACATCACAGTATAAGGCCTTACTGTCACAGTCTACTTCATAAACTACCAGTGTATGTCATTGATGTGGGTTTACAGACATCACAGTGTAAGGCTCTACTGTCACAGTCTACCTCATAAACTACCAGTGTATTTCATTGATGTAAGTTTACAGACATCACAGTGTAAGGCTTTACTGTCACAGTCTACTTCATAAACTACCAGTGTATTTCATTGATGTGAGTGTACAGACATCACAGTATAAGGCCTTACTGTCACAGTCTACTTCATAAACTACCAGTGTATTTCATTGATGTGAGTGTACAGACATCACAGTATAAGGCCTTACTGTCACAGTCTACCTCATAAACTACCAGTGTATGTCATTGATGTGAGTGTACAGACATCACAGTATAAGGCCTTACTGTCACAGTCTACTTCATAAACTACCAGTGTATTTCATTGATGTGAGTGTACAGACATCACAGTATAAGGCCTTACTGTCACAGTCTACCTCATAAACTACCAGTGTATGTCATTGATGTGGGTTTACAGACATCACAGTGTAAGGCTCTACTGTCACAGTCTACCTCATAAACTACCAGTGTATTTCATTGATGTGGGTTTACAGACATCACAGTGTAAGGCCTTACTGTCACAGTCTACCTCATAAACTACCAGTGTATGTCATTGATGTGGGTTTACAGACATCACAGTGTAAGGCCTTACTGTCACAGTCTACCTCATAAACTACCAGTGTATTTCATTGATGTGAGTTTACAGACATCACAGTGTAAGGCCTTACTGTCACAGTCTACCTCATAAACTACCAGTGTATTTCACTGATGTGAGTTTACAGACATCACAGTGTAAGGCTTTACTGTCAGTCTACTTCATAAACTACCAGTGTATTTCATTTATGTAAGTTTACAGACATCACAGTGTAAGGCCTTACTGTCACAGTCTACCTCATAAACTACCAGTGTATGTCATTGATGTGAGTGTACAGACATCACAGTATAAGGCCTTACTGTCACAGTCTACTTCATAAACTACCAGTGTATGTCATTGATGTGGGTTTACAGACATCACAGTGTAAGGCTCTACTGTCACAGTCTACCTCATAAACTACCAGTGTATTTCATTGATGTAAGTTTACAGACATCACAGTGTAAGGCTTTACTGTCACAGTCTACTTCATAAACTACCAGTGTATTTCATTGATGTGAGTGTACAGACATCACAGTATAAGGCCTTACTGTCACAGTCTACTTCATAAACTACCAGTGTATTTCATTGATGTGAGTGTAGAGACATCACAGTATAAGGCCTTACTGTCACAGTCTACCTCATAAACTACCAGTGTATGTCATTGATGTGAGTGTACAGACATCACAGTATAAGGCCTTACTGTCACAGTCTACTTCATAAACTACCAGTGTATTTCATTGATGTGAGTGTACAGACATCACAGTATAAGGCCTTACTGTCACAGTCTACCTCATAAACTACCAGTGTATGTCATTGATGTGAGTTTACAGACATCACAGTGTAAGGCTTTACTGTCACAGTCTACCTCATAAACTACCAGTGTATTTCATTGATGTGGGTTTACAGACATCACAGTGTAAGGCCTTACTGTCACAGTCTACCTCATAAACTACCAGTGTATGTCATTGATGTGGGTTTACAGACATCACAGTGTAAGGCCTTACTGTCACAGTCTACCTCATAAACTACCAGTGTATTTCATTGATGTGAGTTTACAGACATCACAGTGTAAGGCCTTACTGTCACAGTCTACCTCATAAACTACCAGTGTATTTCACTGATGTGAGTTTACAGACATCACAGTGTAAGGCTTTACTGTCACAGTCTACTTCATAAACTACCAGTGTATTTCATTGATGTGGGTTTACAGACATCACAGTGTAAGGCCTTACTGTCATAGTCTGCCCCACAAACTCCTAGACACTGGCTGCACTGAGAACCATGAAGCCCTGACATTCTGCGCCATCTCCAGATATGACAGAGACTTGCCACAACGATATCAAGTCAGTGAAGGACCAACCATTATTTGGATATAGTTTTTGACACTAAGTTGTACTTTTGGATTGTTGCCCACAGCAGTTTAAATTAAATATGTACCCAGTCAATATTAACCTTTTGTCAAGAGCACATTGGCCTGTTGCATCTTGATCTCGTTAATACATCTTGACTCAATGCATCTTGGCATAGTCAGTACTTTGGTCCAGTGTTCATTTGACACAGTGCATATATATATATAATTGTGTGTGTGTGTGTGTGTGTGGGTGGGTGGGTGCGTGCGTGCGTGCGTGCGTGTGTGTGTAAGGTGTCAACTGAGGACATTGGCCAGAATACACACCTTCTAACCGAGGTCCTACCGCCAACCGAGGACGTCCTCGGTTGGAAATAGTATTCAATCCTAGTCCAGGCACGTTTTTAAACGCCTACTAGTGGTTTCCTGTGTTAATTTGATGTAGACCTCGGTTAGCCGTTCAGAGCATGTTTTTGTGTGAACTGTGTGAATAACTCTCGAATCGTTGAAATATGTCTTCACACACTCGATTTGACGCGCGTCCTCGGTTCTACGGTGAATATTCTGGTCCAAACCGTTGCTGGGCAACGTTGTCATTTCACTGTCTGCGCGACACCCACGTCCCGTAATTGTATTTTTATACTGCCATGACAAATTTACGAATATCAGATAACGCTATATCAGATAGTTATTCGACGCTATTTGGTATTACGTACTTACGATCTTCCACAAAATACTATATTCATGTCACCGACGTAATATTCGGCTAGCGTCGGTATGTAAATATGAATTCGGAGAGAGACAGTACTTAACATGAAATCCCACAAGATACTTCATTGACATGCCCGATATTAAGATGGCATTGTTTAGACTCGTTGTTCTCACTATCTATGTATTTTTTCCATTAAAATAACACTGTTTATTAATGTATTGAAAGTTTAATATGTATGCATCATTTGTTTAACGAACGTTTAATACATTATTTATTAATTCACTACAAATAAAAATCTTCAACAACACTGAGCAAAAAAATATATGCTTCAGATCTGACCGATTCAATATTTCTTACTACACTGTGCATTCGTATATACGCAAAACGTAAAAGGTGTCAACCGAGGACATTGGCCAGAATACACACCTTCTAACCTATCGCCTATTTGATGTAAACCACGGTTGGCCGTTCAGAGCCTGGTTTTGTGTGAATTGTGTAGGTATATATATGACTCTCGATTCGGCAAAATCTCTCTTCAAACAATCGCTTTGACGCACGTCACGAAGCAGTTGCATCTGCCCGATTTCTTTTAGATCTGAATAATTTATTCGACAAGACAAGTAACATATAAAGAAATTCAGAGTACTACGAATTAATACAAAATGTATGAATTTATAACTCACGTCCCGCAATTTTTATCTGGAGCGTCTCTGATACTGCCATGGCACATTTACGAATATTGGATAGAGCTTTTTGGTATTGCGCATCCATTTTTTTAATGAAGTGTCAGCAAAGATCTTCCACAAAATACTATATTCACATCACCGACGTAATATTCGGCTGACGTCGGTATGCAAATATGAATTCGGAGAGAGGCAATACTCAACATGAAATCCGATAAGATACTTCATTGACATGCCCAATATTAAGATGGCATCAGCTACGCATTGTTTGGACTCGAAGCTGTTGGCATGTTCTTAATATCAATGTACTTTTTCCATTAACATAACAATATTTATCAATATATAAATTGTGTACTTAAAGTCATCATTTGTTTGACGAAATTTTAATAAATTATTTATTAATGAATTACAAATTAACATCTTCAACGGTGCAGCAAATGGCAAAATATATGCCTCAGATCTGACTGATTCAATATTTCTTGTTACACTGTGCTTTCATGTATACGCAAAACGTCAACCGAGGACATTGGCCAGAATACACATCTGTTAACCGAGGTCCTATTTGATATAGACCATGGTTAGCCGTTCCGAGCCTGGTTTTGTGTGAATTGTGTAGGTATATTTGACTCTCGAGTCGACAAAATCTCTCTTCAAACACTCGCTTTGACGCAAGTCTCGATGCAGTTGCACCTGACCGATTCCTTTTAGATCTGACCGATATAGTTGCATCTGCACTGCAGTTGTATCTGAATAACTAATTCAACAAGAAAAGTAACATAGAAGGAAATTCAGTGTACTACGTATTAATACAAAATGTGTGAATTTATAACATAAGTCCTATAATTTTTATCAGGAGCGACTCTGATACTGCCATGACATATTTACGCATCTTGGATAGCGACGTTTTTTGGTATTACGTATTCATCTTGTGAATGAAGTGTCGGCAAAGATATTCCACAAAATACCATATTCACCTCACGGAAGTAATTTTCGGCTGGCATAGGTATGCAAATATGAATTCGGAGAGAGGCAATACTTAACATGAAATCCCACAAGGTGCTTCACTGACATGCCAAATACAAAGATGGCGCTCGCTACGCATTGTTTAGACTCGAAGCTTTTGGCATGTTCTCAGTATCAATGTATTTTTGTCATTAACATAACAATTTAAATGTATGTATATGTGTACTGAAATTCCAATATGTGCGTATCATTTGTTTAATACGTTATTTATTAATTCATTACAAATTAACATCTTCAACAGTGCACCACAGGGCAAAATATATGCCTCACATCTGACAGATTCAATATTTCTTATTACACTGTGCTTTCATACATATGCAAAACGTAAAACGTGTCAACCGAGGACATTGGCCAGAATACACACCAGTTAACCGAGGTTGTACGACCTATTTAATGTAGACCACGGTTAGCCGTTCCGAGCCTGGTTTTATGTGAACTTTGTAGGTATATATGACTCTCTAGTCGGCAAAATCTCTCTTCAAACACTTGCTTTGACGCGCGTCATAATGCAGTTGCATCTGACCGATTCCTTTAGATCTGACTGATGCAGGTGCTTCTGAACTGCAGTTGTATCTGAACTTCAGTTGTATCTGAACTGCAGTTGTATCTGAACTGCAGTTGTATCTGAATAGTTTATTCGACAAGACAAGTAACATGTAAGGAAAGTCAGTGTACTACGAATTTATACAAAATGTGTGAATTTATAACCCACGTCCGGTAATTTTATCAGGAGCGATTCTGATACTGCCATGACACATTTACGAATCTTGGATACAGCGCCGTTATTCAACTTTTTTGTCTTATGAATGAAGTGTCAGCAAACATCTTCTACAAAATAATATATTTATGTCACCGACGTAATTTTCGGCTGGCGTTGGTATGCAGATATGAATTCGGAGAGAGGCAGTATTTAACATGAAATCCCACAAGGTGATTCATTGACATGCCAAATATTAATATGGCGTCAGGTACACATTGTTTATACTCGAAGCTTTTGGCATGTTCTCAGTATCAATGTATGTTTGCCATTAATAAAACAATACTAATGTACTGAAAGTTATATTATATACGTATCATTTGTTTAATACATTATTTATTATTTCGTTACAAATTAACATCTTCAACGGTGCAGCACAGTGCAAAATTTATGCCTCAGACAGATTCAATATTTCTTATTACACTGTGCTTTCATATATACGCAAACGTAAAATGTGTCAACCGAGGACATTGGCCAGAATACAGGCCTGCTAGCCGAGATCCTACAGCCTATTTGATGTAGACCACGGTTAGCCATTCAGAGCCTGGTTTTTTTTAACTGTGTAGGTATATGTGACTCTCGAGTCGGCAAAATCTGTCTTCAAACATTCGCTTTGACGCACGTCCCGAAGCAGTTGTATCTGACCGATTCCTTTTAGATCTGGCCGATGGATTTGCATCTGAACTGCAGTTTTATCTGATTAGTTTATTCGATAAGACAAGCAACATATAAGGAAATTCAATGTATGAATTTATAAAAACATTCTGGTCCGAACCGTTGTTCAGCAGCATCACCATTTCAGTGTTGCACGACAAGGAAGAATGCGCAACACTCACGTCTCGTAATTTTCTATCTAAGAATTATACACAAAGCGAAACGTCACGATGCAGTTGCATATGACCGATGCCTTTTGGATATGACCAATGCAGTTGCATCTGCACTGCATCTTTCTGGATCGGGAGTCAGGTACTGTTTATTCGAAAAATCAAGTAACAAGGAAATTCACTGTACGACGAATTAACACAAAATGTGTGAATTTATAACCCATATCCCATAATTTTTATCAGGAGCGACTCTGGTACTGCCATGACACATTTACGACGGAGCAAGAACTGTGAACTATGTGAAATGCAGTCAATTAAAGCGATAATCAAGTGTTGTCAGATCTTATCTGGCTGCTAATGGCATCCCTGGTGTGCAATATAGGCTGGTAACTGGAAGGTGCAATAAAATTAACCAGGCTAGTTGATAGATTCTAGGGATTTGATGTTGATGGGAGTATTTAAATGTACAATAGTACTAAGTTTACTCTCTGAGGGGAAGGAGGCAAGGGTCTCAACCTTCCTCTTTCCTATGAAGGGAAGGAGGCAATGATCTCAACCTTCAACTTTCCTCTGAGGGGAGGGAGGCAAGCGTCTCAACCTTCCTCTTTCTTCTGAAGGGAAGGAGGCAAGGATCTCAACCTTCAACTTTCCTCTGAGGGGAGGGAGGCAAGGGTCTCAACCTTCCTCTTTCCTCTGAAGGGAAGGAGGCAAGGATCTCAACCTTCAACTTTCCTCTGAGGGGAGGGAGGCAAGGGTCTCAACCTTCCTCTTTCCTCTGAAGGGAAGGAGGCAAGGATCTCAACCTTCAACTTTCCTCTGAGGGGAGGGAGGCAAGGGTCTCAACCTTCCACTTTCCTCTGAGGGGAAGGAGGCAAGGGTCTCAGCCTCCTACTTTCCTCTGAGGGGAGGGAGGCAAGGGCCTCAACCTCCCACTCTCCTCTGAGGGAGGGAGGCAAGGTTCTCAACATCCCACTATCCTCTGAGGGGAGAGAGGCAAGGGTCTCAACCTCCCACTCTCCTCTGAAGGGAGGGAGGCAAGGGTCTCAACCTGCCACTCTCCTCTGAGGGAGGGAGGTAAGGGTATCAACCTCCCATTCTCCTCTGAGGGAGGGAGGCAAGGGTATCAACCTCCCATTCTCCTCTGAGAGGAGGGAGGCAAGGGTCTCGATCTTCCACTTCTCCTGAGTTGATGGAGGCAAGGGTCTCAACATCCCACTTTCCTCTGAGGGGAGGGAGGCAAGGGTCTCAGCCTGCCAGTCTCATCTGAGTGGAGGGAGGCAAGGGTCTCAACCTCCCACTCTCCTCTGAGGGAGGGAGGCAAGGGTCTCAACCTACCACTCTCCTCTGAGGGGAGGGAGGCAAGGGTCTCAACCTGCCACTCTCCTCTGAGGGAGGGAGGTAAGGGTATCAACCTCCCACTCTCCTCTGAGGGGAAGGAGGCAAGGGTCTCAACCTCCCACTTCCCTCTAAGCGGAGGGAGTCAAGGGTCTCAACCTTCAACTTTCCTCTGAGAAGAGGGAGGCAAGGGTCTCAACTTTCCGTGACTAAGACTAAGATATGCCATGTATTATATTGCCCGACATTATATAAAATTAAATTTACGTTCTTGTTTTGTAAAATCATGAAGTTTTTCTTACGAAACTTGATGCCCGTTGGTGAAATCTCCCGGATGCAATGTTCAAAAGGTTGGGATGCATGCCACATTGCTATGATACTCCAGGCTGCAGTTACGTGGAAAATAAATAAAGACCGAAGACAGAAGCTGCGTGTTTGCTCCTTTTTAAGACGTCTAGAGTCTTAGGACAACAGAACACACCAAATCCGCATGTTGGAGGGTAAACCCACCTCCCGAACCCTCCACCGCGCGGCGTTGTCACATATTTCCTGCTACTTTTGCTTTTACAAATGGTTGCATGCATGCAATTACACAAAATAATAAGTTAATTAGTAATAGTTAGTTACTCGTTACAGACATTGGATGGGAAAACCCCGCTAACAAGAACAGTCAGAAGATTCTGCATATTATATAAGATGGGACACACCTTGATAGATATGTAGATATATTAATATACCAAACACACTACTAGATGTTCGCGAAAGCATAGCAATAAGTGTGTGTGTGTGCGTGCGTGCGTGCACGCGTGTGCGCGCGCGCGTGTGTGTACATCATACATATATATATGTATATATATAAATATATATATATGCACTGTGTCAAATATATATATATATATATATATATATATATATATATATACTACCTCTCTCTTTAGCACTGGACTTTGGCCCAATGTTTCTTTAGCTAAAGCCAATATACATTTTGGCCCATTGAATATTTGTCCAATTAACTATGTGCATCTTGGCCCAGACAAGGCTGAATTCTACTTGACTTACTGCATCTTGGCACAAAATTACTTGACTTAGTGCATCTTGGCCCAATGCTACTTGACCCAATGCACATTGGCCTAATGCTACTTTATACAATGCACCTTGGCCCAGTGCTACTTGACCAATGCATCTTGACCCAGTGCTACTTAATGCCGTGCATCTTGGCCCAATGTTACTTGACCTAGTGTATCTTGGCTCAATGCAACTTGACCAAGTGTATCTTGGCCCAGTGATACTTGAATTGGCACATCTTGACCCAATACTACTTGACCAATGTGTCTTGGTCCAATGCTACTTAACCAAGTACATCTTGGGCCAATTTTACATGACCCAGGGCATAATGGCCCAATGCAACTTTATCAAGTGCATCTTGGCCCAATGTTACTTGACCCAGTTCATCTTGGCCCAATACTATATCCAAAACGTTAAACACTTTATGCGGTCAAGGCTGATCATGGGCGTGACTTCCATTCTATCACTGATCACATGACAAAGTTATGAACTTTCAAAGGGCGAAATTTTTTAGTTTCAGTTCTCATTTTCACTTCAATAAATATAATTAAGGATCCACCTTTAAGGTTTGGATCACTTTGGACCAATCTGTGTCCCTCCCCCTTGCTCTGCCTCTCCACCAAGAGCCAAACAAAGAATTTTATCTCTTATAAAATTATATCTGACAATATTTATTAACTCTGAATGCCTTTTAACTGTCAAAGAAATGTTATATGTTTTCATGTATCATTTTCAGAATTTTCTGCAGCTTTCTGGCGTTCCTTCGAGTGATGTACACAAATATGGTGGAATGAACAAATATGCTGACTACTGCCCTACGAATGAGGTGTGTACAGGAGTCGTGTTTTTTCAGAATTTGTTCTCAAAAGTGGGATATTTCGGTCAAGTCTCGGCTTAACTGTACAACTGATAAGTGCCTGCACAGTTCTCAGAACTAAGTTAACCTAGACTACCAAAATGACGTATGAAGATGATGATGAAAATTGCTTGTGGGGTAAGAATTCTTAGTGTTATGCTGCTAAGACAATCCATTTGATTACACTGTTTCTGTTTTGTTGTAATTCAACTGGTGGCTTCATTCTACATTTATAGGTGTTTATGATGCGACGTTCTGATGAGAGAATCACTTCCACACACTGCCGGTATGAGTCCAACTTTGTTGGTGAGTTTACAATTACCGTATATGACCCAGTAAGCGTACATACTACAGTATGCTTAAAAAAGAATTGGGTCATGGAAAAATGTCAAGGAATCAGTTCACCAATATTTGTTTCTCTAGACAATAAAGTAACTGTTTAACACTAGTGGTGTCATTTGGTGACTAGTGTAGAACAACTGAAAAGTGCCAACTGTTTAACACTAGATGGCGACACTTTTAAGTTGTTCTACACCAGTCAAATGACACTAATTATGGATCCTGCTAATTAAAAAGGGTGTACGCTAATTAGGGCAAGTATGCTTAATAGGTTGAATACGGTACATTTGTTATCGCTACACATGGACTAGAATAGTAGCTCAATGGTTTGCTGCTTACCTTGTGACTAGGAGGTACTGAGTTCGAACATCAAGGCCGGTGGTCAATGCAGCCCATCCTTGCTAATCAGTACCCCTGTCAGTTTCTGTCGCAGGAACAGTTTTATAATGATGATGATGAATGGAACAAAAGAATAACAAACTTTCACAATTACAGTTGCTCATAAAACATGACAAGTTCCTAATGGAATTATAAAAGTCCTATACACATTGTCATCTATATACGTCTTGCCACTGTCAAATGTATAAATTCTTTGGTGGGAAGACAAAGCAAGCGTAAGAAAAGACAGGATCAGTGTTTAATTCAGTGGATAAAACCGAGACAGAAATATAGACATTTAGCATTATTAAATGTGACAAGTAGTGCCAACACTTACTTAGTAAACTCTTTGTTTGACCTGTCATCAAAACACTGGTCTTGATTTTTTTTAATAAATGATGAACGAAAGTCATCCTCTCCCAAATCAAATGTTGTGACCTTAGACTGATCTTCTACCAGATCAATTGGTCTGATTTTACAGTGATCCATGCCAGAGCATATGCCAGGATTTTAGTGATCTCTTCAGTAGTCTAATCACAATCAGACAAATAGCTCTTATACATGTTTATTTATACAGCTTCATGGAACATGTCGTGTGCACAATGACGTGTACTCATGCGGAACATCACCTGTCTGCTGCACATATTAAAGGTGCCTCATCAATTACATTTTTTACTTGTCTCATTTCAAATTCATTTTGCGAAAATTCAAATCTATCCACTATGACATCCTAGCTCATTTGTGCAACTTTTGTATGTCGTTTTTTTGTGAAATCATCAGATAAACTATTATTAAATTATTTAATTCTGCATGTAGAATTTATTGAAGTGATAATGGAAACATTGAAAAACTCATGAATTTT
Source organism: Lamellibrachia satsuma (assembly GCA_033239005.1). Classification (NCBI taxonomy): domain Eukaryota; kingdom Metazoa; phylum Annelida; class Polychaeta; order Sabellida; family Siboglinidae; genus Lamellibrachia; species Lamellibrachia satsuma. The sequence goes on along the minus strand of BSQZ01000069.1, from coordinate 802,399 downwards.
GCCCTTGTGAAATTTCATAACTTTGTTATTTGATCAGCAGGAGGATGGAAGTCACGCCCTTTACACCATAAAGTGTTTACCTTACCAGATCTAATGACTAGAGTCAATTCTTTTGATGATTTTAACAAAGATACACACTTTTTAATTAAACCGACTGCAGATATTGCTTAAACTGTTCACACACTACATATTAAGACATCAGCGAACCTGATTCATGATATGCTAAATCAGTTGAGGATGCAGTTTTAACTATGGGATGGTCCTGACCTTACAACTAGTCATGTGTATGATATGTCACATCATCCAGTCAGATGCTGCAACGTACCATAGATTCTCCACCATGTGTATGTGGGGCGCGGTAGCCTAGCAGTTAGAACGTCGGGTTCTCAATCGAGAGAACATGGGCTGAAATCCTCTTGCTGCCATTTTGAAGCTTTGGCAATTTCGTTCATCCCACATTGCCACAGTTCACTCAGCTGTATAAATGACTATCTGGCTACAGATTCATATCGGAACAAATAGTCTTCGCACAGTAATTGCAGCATGGCTGAATTCTTCCCAGAGGAATGAACAGATCTGCCAGGGGGTGAAGTGTAAAGCGCTTTGAACAGTCCCAAGGGCTGGATAACGCGCTATGTAAGAACATACCTTTTACTACAGTGATCCTTGCCAGATCACATGACATGATCTTATGGATCACCAGATCAAATTATATGATATTTAATATATCTTTTGAACTTTTGTCAGTGCAGCATGATGCAGTTAGATGTGGCGTCTCGAGTAATTCAAACTTACACATGCAGTGGCGCGTCTAGGATCTCTCAAAGGGGGGAGGTCAGGCCTTATCACCCATTAGTTTACCATGATACCATGTGGTGGTGCACTGGGTTCATATGAAAAAAATTATTTTTTAAAATTGTTTTGCCAAGAGGGTTCAAGGCCCAATGGCCCCCCTGAATATGCCACCGTACGCATGGTGCAGCCCAGTTAATTTAGGGCCTGTTTTAAGCATTTCTTTTGGCAAGTTGGCAACACACTGTCTGAATGCTTATAAGGCTTCTCCCTATGATGTTCTGGGTGGTATGGAACCTCCCCATCAGATAAATTAATGTGATGAATGTGGTGGTCTTGTCTTGCTGTGATCATCTGAGGTCATTCAGTTCACGGCCTATCATTTCTAACTCCTGTGGCTGCTATGACAAGGATAACAATAATAACACTTTAACAAGATTTAGCAAAATTGTCATCCAAAAAAAGGCCCAAATGGCAAGTGGACAAGGAAGTCATTAGCTTATCGAGAATCCAACATTTTTTCATCTATGCTAACTGGGCTGCGACCACGCTGCAACAGATGTTCAACTTAATCAAGACACCACATTTACCTGCGTCATGCTGCATTGACAACAGTTCGGCGAGTTCATTGTGTCATGCCAAAAACTGATGTATTTTAATATTCGTCATGCTGCATTGACAACAGTTCGGTGAGTTCATTGTGTCATGCCAAAAACTGATGTATTTTAATATTCGTCATGCTGCATTGACAACAGTTCGGCGAGTTCATTGTGTCATGCCAAAAACTGATGTATTTTAATATTCGTCATGCTGAATTGACAACAGTTCGGCGAGTTCATTGTGTCATGGCAGAAACTTATGTATTTTAATATTCGTCATGCTGCATTGACAACAGTTCGGCGAGTTCATTGTGTCATGGCAGAAACTTATGTATTTTAATATTCGTCATGCTGCATTGACAACAGTTCGGTGAGTTCGTTGTGTCATGGCAGAAACTTATGTATTATGTATAAGCAAAGTCTGATTACTATACACATTTTATCACAACAAATTCTGAAAACCCTCGCCAGATGTGGAAATCTGTTAACACGATTCTTCATCGGCAGAAATTAAAAGCACTGCCTGAACATTCTTCATTGGATACATTGTGTAGTTCTTTTTCAAAATACTTTACTCATAAGATTTCTCGTATTCGATCAAATGTTGTCATTAATGATAATGACTATGATTTCCCTGAACCACAACTTTCTGAAAAAACACTACAGAGCTTCACACCTGCAACTACTAATGAAGTTCTCATCATTATTAAAAAATATCCTAACAAATCGTGTGATCTTGACCCATTTCCAACAATTCTACTAAAAAACTGTATCGATCAACTCATCTTTCCCATTACTACTATCATAAACCTTTCAATGCAGAGTGGAGTTGTTCCACAGGATTTCAAACAAGCTCTTGTAAATCCTCTTATTAAAAAACAAACTTTGTGCAAAAGTGACCTAAGGAATTATCGTCCTATCTCTAATCTTAGTTTTCTGTAAAAAAATATTGGAAAAAGTAGTTGCTAATCGCCTTCATGAACATATCTACAACCATCACTTATCAAATGATCTACAGTCTGCATATAAACGATTCCACTCTACCGAAACAGCTCTTCTCAAGATACACAATGATATAGTTGATAACATGGACAATGGCAAAGTCACAGCACTCACTTTACTTGATCTCTCAGCTGCTTTCGATACAATTGATCATTCAATCCTTTTACAACGCCTCCATAGATATTTTGGAATTTCTGGCCCAGCTCTTCGGTGGTTCAAATCATTTTTATCAGACAGATATCAAAGTATTAACATATCTGGCACATTATCTAGCCCACAACATCTACCATTTGGAGTGCCACAAGGATCCGTCCTTGGCCCTGTTCTGTTCAGCTTATATACTACATCGCTCAGCCAAGTTATTGCTAATCGTAATCTCAGTCATCACCTTTATGCTGATGACACACAGGTTTACATATCACTTTCACAATCAAATGTACAAAAATCTCTTTCGACTTTAAGTGATTGTCTTACTGATATCTTGTCGTGGATGGAATCAAGTAAGCTAAAGCTTAATCCTGATAAAACAGACCTAATTATTATTGGCACTAAACAACAACGAAATAAAGTCATCAACCATTTCCCAGTTAAACTGCTTGGCAGTGATACATTCCCATCAGATACTGTTCGCAATCTAGGTGTTATCTTTGACAGTGACTTCAACTTTCGCCAGCATATCTCTCAAGTATGCAAATCCTGTTTCTATCATATTCGTGATCTTCGTCGAATTCGGCGTCACATATCTATATCTACTGCTAAAACAATATCAACGGCACTAATTAGCAGCCGCCTTGACTATTGCGATTCACTACTAAATAACATTGCTAAAAGAGACTTGGCTAAACTCCAACGAGTACAAAATTGTCTGGCACGTGTGGTTCTCAGGGCGCCTCGGTTTTCACCGTCACTACCACTACTTAAACACTTACACTGGCTTCCAGTTTCTTACCGAATTAATTTTAAGCTGTCCACTCTTGCATATCGTGCTCTATCTACACAACAACTATCCTACTTGGCTAGTCTCCTGCATCTTTCAAATATCCCTAGGCAGCTAAGATCATCAAGTTCACAACAACTTATTGTACCTAAAACAAAACTTAACTTGGGTAAACGTGCTTTCTCTGTCGCTGCGCCTAGGGTCTGGAATGAACTCCCTATCACTTTGAAAACATCTGAAACTATTGCTATTTTCCGAAAAAAACTCAAGACATCTATTCCAACTTGCATTCCCACCATAAATGTTCGGTTGTCCCTCGTTCTGATACTGACTTTTGCGCGTCCCTGTTTACGGTTATGCTTACTGATTTTGTTTTGTCGCGCCTCTGAGCTCAGGTTCCTGAGGATATAGGCGCCATAGAAGTCAATTATTATTATTATTATTAATATTCGTCATGCTGCATTGACAGCAGTTCAGTGAGTTCGTTGTGTCATGCCAAAAATTATGTATTTTAATATTCACGTTTATGTTTTTGTTCAATATATGATGAAACTGGTGTATCTTTTAGCTTGTCTGTTAAATGGGTGCCTTGATTTCAGACATGGTCTAGTCCCTTGCAAGCAGCCACTGTGCATCAATTTATCATTTTAATGCATTTCTGTATCAAAAGTTATGTTTTATTTCCAAGATCAAAGGAGAAATGTGGCATTAGAAACATATGGCAACGAGTCGAAGTGCTTCGAGCAGTTTGGCATGTGGATAGCCGAGAGCCCCACGGGGGTAATTCACGCCAGTCGCACAGGCAGTGGATGTTACAGGGTAAGATGTCCTGTAATTACCCCACATACGTGGAAGTGTCATTGAATTGACAGGAACACACTCATGCACCATTGACAAACTATTTTTTATTTTACGACATTTATTTTTGCGATCCTAGATTAAAAAAATGTTCAGTCGTATGCCTGGCATTTGTAATATGGATATCTATTGGATGATTCATATTATATGACACCAGTATCATTGGGGAATACCGGGGAAACACCAAATAAAAACTGGTTTATTGATGTGGAAAGAAAACACCCCTTGCTATTTTAAATTAACGATGGTGGATGAAGGGACACAGATCGTAATACCAATTTAGGGCGTTAGACTGGGGGGCGTAGTAGTGTAGCGGATAGAACATCAGACTCTTGATCAAGAGAATCCAGGTTCGAATCCTCTTGCTGCCGTTTCAAAGCTTTGGTAATTTCGTTCATACCACATTGCCAGTAATTGCAGCATGGCTGAATGCTTCCCAGAGAAGTCGAAATGGTTTTGGAATGAACAGGTCTGCCAGAGGGTGAAGGGTAAACTGCACCAATTTTCGCCCAGTGCCCCGGTAAAAAAATTTTAATGTTACAATAGAAGGAGTGCAAATCAGTCTCATCACCATTATTTAGGACTGTTTATCACTCTCCATCATTTCCTAATTTTAAGGCCTGCAATTTGTTGACAGTACAAGTGTAACCCGGTCGATGACACGTATGCCATACTGGTGACAACTCAAAGATTCCAGTGTATGTATTCATGGCAGGTGATCAAAATGAAGGTGAAGACTCATTCGTGGACACATCATGGAACTCTGATGTGTCCACCCTACAGCATTATCTGTCAGGTGAGTCACTATGTCCAATCTACCGTGTCATCTTTCAGGCAAGTCACTATGTCCACCCTACAGTGTCATCTGTCAGGTGAGTCATTATGTGCACTCTACCATGTCATCTGTCAGGTGAGTCACTGTCCACCCTATAGCATCATCTGCCAGATGAGTCACTGTCCAGCCTACATTGTCATCTGTCAGGTAAGTCACTGTCCAGCCTACAATATCATTTGTTAGGTGAGTCATTATGTCTACCTTACACTGTCATCTTTCAGGCATATCACTATTTCCATCCTGCAGTATCATCTGCCAGACATGTCACTATGGCAACCATACAGCGTCATATATCAGGTGAGTCACTATGTCCACCCTACAGTGTCATCTGCCAGGTGAGTCATATCCACCCTACAGTGTCATATGTCAGGTGAGTCACTATATCCACTCTAGTGTCATTTGTCAGGTGAGTCACTATATCCACCATACAGTGTCATCTGTCAGGTAAATCACTATGTCCAACATACAATGTCATCTGTCAAGTGAATCACTATGTCCACCCTACAGTGTTATCTGCCAGGTGAGTCATTATGTCCATCCTACAGTGTCACGTGTCAGGTGAGTCAATATGTCCAACATACAGTGTCATCTGTCAGGTGAGTCACTATATCCACTCCACAGTGTCATTCGTCACTGTCAAGTGAGTCACTATGTCCACTCTAGTGTCTTTTGTCAGGTGAGTTGCTGTGTCCACCCTACATGTCATCTGTCAGTTAGGCCACTATGTCCACTGTGCAGTGTCATCTGTGCACTGTGTCGTGTCCATCCAGTGATGCTTAAAAGTAGCCATGTGATACATTTGACATCCGATATATTAAATAAATATATACATAGGCCAAATGTTAATGTTAGGCCTCAGTGCACCATTTCTTCTTCAAAATTGATCCACTTTGTCCTAAATATGACTATTCCTTGCAAGTCTTCAGGCCTGACATTTGTTGTGTGGGATGTGCTAGCATATATATATATGTGTGTGTTGTGTTCTAATTGACACTGATGTACCAAACTGTAACATAATAGTTTCGTAGAAGAGTTTACATCTGACTTTTGCATTCCTTATATTTTCTGGTTATATTTCAGATGAAGACTCGCCATCTGAGTAGAATATAATTAATCATTTCCTAGAAGAATGGATTACTCCCGACCAGGGTTGGGTTTAATTTAATTGTATAACTTGTAATTAATTACTACTACATAAAATTAATTGATATAGAATATTATAATTGAACTCTTATGAAGTTATGTAATTGTAACTGACCATTGTACCTCACAATTACAATTGAAATCTGGCAGCAAGAATGCATGAATTTGCCTAAAAGGTAGTAAAGCCCTGTTTAAAAATAAGAAGTAATGGCAAATGTAATCTTCTTTTTATAAAACAATGTAGTTGTAAAGAACCTATGAATTATTGCAATTGACCTTTTATGAAACATTATTCCCGACTTTTGCAATCCTGACATGTTGCTGTATTTCAGATGAAGACTTCGCCCTCCGTGTACCACTTACACCAGTTGACTCCTGAGGACAACAATAGACACAGAGAAGTCATCTTTATGTCTTCAGCCCAAGTCTCAGCCCCAGACTTCTTCTGTTGTGTAGTTGGCATCATTATTTTAGTAAGATTATACTAACAGAATACTTGTTCAGTCTGGACACTGAATTTTGTAATACCAGCAATTAGTTTCATATGTTGGGCGCAGTGGCGTGGTGGTTAGAACATAGGACTCAGCCGAGAGAACCTGGGTTTATATCCTCTTGCTGTTTCGAAGCTTTGGCAATTTCATTCGCCCCATGTTGCCTCAGTTGTATAAACAACTCAGTTGTATAGACAACTCAGTTGTATAGATAACTCAGTTGTATAGACAACTCAGTTGTATAGACAACTCAGTTGTATAGACAACTCAGTTGTATAGACAACTCAACTAAGAAGCGGGAGCGACTGGTAAGTGTTTTATGAGATCACATAAAAAATTTGCTACATTGTAAAAACAAGCATAATTTGTGTATCATCAACCGGCATGCACGTGTAATTATGTTGTTGCAGTTTTTTATTGTTTGTGCATTTAGGTTTATGAATGGTGGCATCAAGCGAAACATTGCGCTGGAGATGGATAAATAGAAAACCTGCCATGGACAGTGGGCGTAGTCGTGAGACATTATTCAAAATGGCAGCATCACCCACTGCACACTGGCTGAATTTGTTATCACAGATGTGAAATCTGATAAAGATGATGTCATTCGATACTTGGCCCATAGGTCATATGTGCTGCTGTATTTATAACCAGTGCCAGCAATATGCATGCAGAACAACAACACAAGAACGGTGCAGAGTGAAATAGATCACATTAATTTAATGACAATGTGTTAATCAAAATACCAACAACCGTGTATGTATCCACTAAGTTTAACATTCATTATCACACGTAGTCCCTGCCAACATACCGTGCGTTAATTCCCCCATTCCTTTTGTGCCTGATCTCTACAACACATTCAATGCATAAATTAGTTGGTGAAAATTTGTTTTACACTGCTAAGTTTCTGTAACTTTTCTGTTCATTGTGTTTTGACTGTGCAAGCCTAAGACTCGTGGGATAACTAATACTAAGTGATTACAAATGTCAAGCATTGGACGGTAGTTCATGATTAGAGTTATTTTACTTGTGCCGTGGGTCTATGTGACAGTTATTTTACTTGTGCCGTGGGTCCATGTGACAGGTATTGGGGTACGAGAAGGTGTAGTTGCAATGTGATTGACATGGGTAATGTGGTGATATAACATTATGAAACCTAGGCAGAATGGTCACTTGTATTCAGCTGCATAAAATTTTTATATAAGTATTTTAATACTTTAAATCTGAACAATACTGATTGATTGTTAAATATTTACATTGGTGTAGTCATAATCTTATTGAAAGTGCCACTTTCAGGTTGTGGATCTTGATATTCAATGACGGCAAGAAAGATGAATCAGGTGAGTAATACTCGGTATTTTCTGCATTATGTTGGGTCATTTTAACTTATCAGTGGTCATTGCTATAAAAAGGTAGAATTTCAAAATATGCGGAAGCAAATTCAGGGGTCAATCTGGACAGCAGCTTTATGTCAATAATGTGTTGAACATTTAAATGCTGCATAGTTTTCAGCCATGTGTGATCTAATGCACAAATAATAGCGATCTTTTAATGTGAAAAAAATGCTGATTGGAGTTCGTCCATGGCTGTGCACTGATTTCGGTAGCATGTTGGCGTTTTATTCTTTTGCTGTCATACTTTATAATACGTCATTTTCCCACTTTATATGCATAGATGAATGCCTCGTGATATGCAGAGTGCACCGTTACCGTGGTAACATCTTGGAATCGGTGATTGTTGCTATATTTGTTTCTATGTGCCACCATAAATACAGTGTAAATACAGTGTAAATACAGTGTAAATACAGTGTAATTGTAACTGTTTTTTAGAACAGTGTAATTAATTGAACTTTGTGCAATTGTAACTGACCATCATAACTTACAAATGAACCCAACCCTGGTAGATGTAATGTAGTCTTAGAAGCTTTATTTTGGACTGGGAATTACAAGTACATATATTTGTGTCTAACCAGTTATTAAATACTGTACATACAACTACATATTCAGATTTGAAAAGGTTAATTTAATTAATAATTAGAAAAGCTGTCTGATTGTTACATATATTCACGTCTGAACAGTTATTAAAAACTATACATACAACTACGTATTCGGATTTGAAAGGGTTAATTTAATTAATAATTCAAAAAGCTATGTCTGATTGTTGTTACAGTTGCAGTATGTTGAATTTAACAAAGAAGAATTTGACGCGAGGATGGAAAGTCTTCCATGGATTAGTACTGACTCGATCAACATTGACCGTCATTTCACCAAAGCGGAATCGGAGAGACTGAAGAATATGGAGAGAAACTGCAATTTGAATATACATATCGAACTGAGAAGCCTACATTGATTGTTGAGTTACATGTTGCTACAGTGACACATATTAATTTCAGAAAATAAGTGATTAACGAGAATTAACAAAATTGCCATCCCCAACAAGTTCCAGATGGCAAGTGGACAAGGAAGTCATTGGCTTATCGAGAGTCCAACAATTTTATGATCTCTGTATAGCCTGCCCTTATAAGATATCTGTCAATTCTATTTTTAAACATATTCACACTACTAGCATTAACACAATCATTTGGCAGTTTGTTCCATTCATTTATCACCCTCTGTGAGAAAGAGAACTTTCTCATGTCCAACCTACACTGCTCCTTAACTAATGCTGCTTTGTGTCCTCTGGTTCTACTGCCTTCTTTAAGTTTGAAGAACATGTTCCTATCAACATCCTCATAACCGTTCACTATTTTAAACACTTCTATTTGGTCTCCTCCTAGTCTGCTGGAGTGTTGTCAAACCACATTGTAATAAGCGACTTTCGTAACTAAGGTCTCTCAATTCTGGAATCATTTTAGTTGTTCTTCGTTGTATTCTTTCTAGCTTGTCTATGTCCTTCTTACGATATGGCCTCCATGCTTGTATGCAATATTTCAAATGTGGTCTAACTATTGCTTTGTACAGGGGTACAATTAGCTGTTTCTCCTTATGCGTGATAGTTCTCCTAAATAGCCACAGAATTTGATTTTCTTTTGAAGCAGCAACCCCACATTGCTCTGAAACTTTCTTGTCAGCACTAAACGTTACTCCTAAGTCCTTTTTTTTCAGCTTGGACTTAGTATCAGGGTTTGAGCTAGGGAATGATTCTGTGACTTTCACGTTTATGTTGAACAGAGAAATTAGATTTTAAAGTTTTCACTGTACAATTGTACAGCTTTTTGGTTTACACTTCAGACTACCATAGCAATCAGCTCTTCTATTCAAACTAAGAACATAACGTTTTGCATACATGTAAACAAAACATAAGGCTTTCGTATAATGTATCAGATTATATTTATGGCGGACATGTTAGGGTAGTAGTCAAGGTCACTGCAAGGTCATTTAGCACAAATTACTTGAACTTCTACACCTCAGTAATTTTTTTTATTTACTGACATATTGTGCCAAGTCATATAAAACTGTGGCAGATGGATTTGCATTCAGTGTGAATTTAAATATTTGCATAATTATGCAAATTGTTGTATGTGTTGAACTAACCAATCCCCATGACAACCAATTCCCAGCATGGGACACAACGACATGTTTTCTTGGCTACCAGCTTGTGTAATGACCTTTAATAAACATCAGTTACTGTTATATCAAGTACTGAGTTGTGGTTAACGTGACACTAATGAGGTCACATTACTGCATAAAAAATAACTCTGTATTTTATTAACTGATATACTGTGCCAAACCATATAGTGTGGCGATGGGATTTGCTCTCAGTACGACTTTAAATATTTAATGAAGAACATAATTAGATATTAGCCTATTATGGATACATTTACAATTTTAGACAATTTACTTTTTTCCTATTCATGGGAGAAGGAAAACCGGCTATGCAGACTTTCAGTCACTATTTGCTGCTTTCCCAAGTTGTTGCATCGTGCATAATGGTGGATATTTCCCCAATAGCAATAACAATGGTGGCTTATCCAAATCCACATTTCCTTTTGATCGTATAATGTTATGCATACGATGCAGTTTTTTGGTAACTCTCTTGCAATCACTCGTCGAGTATGATGAATACGAGTCACAGTGAAGATGATGTGTCCAGTTATGTCCAGTGAGTGTGTCGGTGACTGAACAGGCCGATTCATGATTTGCAGATCCTGCCACACGCATCATACACGTTTGCATAGTGGTAGCGGTAATAGTTGGTAAATATGCCCTAGCTGACGGGTGTTGATCGAGCACCGCTGCTCGGTCTGCCGTATCAACATGGTCAGTAGGCCGATCTACGGGCAATACCAGTGGCATGTCATTACTAGAAGATTCTCCTTCACCTAAATAGTTACATCTCTCACTACTACCACTGTCTGTATCACTTGAACGATCTGTAAAATAGAAGTATTAGTATTGGAACATGTCAAAATAGTTTTGATAAATTACATCCATCATCTTGGATTTCTTTGCTGCCTCTCTAGCAATTCATTATAAATGTGATTTCGGATAGATCGTGACATCTGATTACCTTAAAAAGTCATATTCTGAAAGAGCGGGTTTCAAATGACGATGTTGACGATTTGGAATTGAATTTGGATTAAGATTTGTCTAACACTTTGGTATTGGTGCGCTGCTGAGCTCGGTTTTCTGAGGATTTTGGCACTGTAGAAGTCTTCCCTATTGTACTGTAGTGTATCAAACGCCCACTACAGGTACTTTATCGAAAGTAGCAAAATTAAAAAAATTTTGATCATGTCACTTCAAAGGGCTGTAGCATGGAATCGACTATGCTGCATTAAATGGTCGGTTATGACGCAAGGCTGTTATGAACGGGTAAAGTAAAACATGGTGTGCAGGATCCGACTATAAGAAAAAGGAAAAACTGCACCACGTGCACACATTTCTTCCCTTACACATTCGCTTGCTGAACCTCCCTACTATCATCTGCAAACTCACACTGGGAAGAAACCCTACAAATGTGACATCTGTGAGGCACAGTTTACACTGAGTGGTCATTTAAAGCAACATCTGCGAACTCACACTGAGGAGAAACCCTACAAATGTGACATCTGTGAGGCACACTTTGCAGACAGGGCAAATTTAAAGAGGCACAAAGACTGTCCACCAAAGGCAGGATATAGAAGTTTAAATGTGGTAGAAAAGTGTACTGCAATTGGCATTGAGAAGTAATTAATTGTATTGCTTATTAGTAAAATAAGTGGCATAGTGAAATGATTTAATCAAAGTTAGTGTTTTGGTTCATCAGTAAGAAGGTAATTGATGTCCTGTTGTCAGAAGCTGCTCTTAATTAAAAATGTTCCAGCCACAGATGACAGGTGACATTGATTGACTGAATATGAAACAAGACAGCGGTGATAGACAAGTCAATATATATATATATATGGATGATATTTTACCGTTTCTAGTGTTGACTAATGTTGAGCATCTTCCAATGAATTGGCTGTTGTTAATAAAGTAAAATTTTAATACCATGTTACATAGCTAAATTACCTACAGAACACTTGAAATAGAAACCACTGGTTTAATATTTGTTACTGAAAATATAGATACTATCACTTTTGCTGCACTGAGAGGTCTGTATTTTATAACTTTCATGGTATGGGTCTGCCCCCCCCGCCCACTCCAATAATATGTGGGTCAGTTCACAAGTAACAAATTATAATTCCCTGTTGGAGATTTACTCCTTGTGTTTATACCCTTTTAGAGATATAATTTCCCTGGAATATGCATCTCCAGTACAACAGGTTTCTTGTTTTGATTGAGCCATAAACCAATGATTTCAAACCAAAATTATAGACGTTCATTTGTATGGTACATAATTCCTTTTAAATGGCCACATATATATATAGATATATATTGTATGTGGAAGAATATTACACTGAATCTTTTATGAAGTTGTAAGTCAGAAATACCATCCTGAAAATGTAGTTCTTGCTGTCTGCAACATCTATGATTTGGTCTCAACCGAACCTATCTAAGTTGCCTGCCTTGTATTTGCTCAAAGAACATTTTCAATAGCACATTTCTGCATGATTTGACTACTTGATGTAACTCTTGCAAACCAAAAATAATTAATTTGTTTCTGCACACAGACCAATAGGAGTCCACTGAAATACATATACAGTATCACTGCTGTTGACTGTGTTATTGTTCTGTGTGTAAACATTGTTAATAAAACATGCAGTCAGTCATATACATGGTATACATTACTTGATTTCTAAAGCACCTTGCAGAATGTGTGTCAAGAATATTTTTAAGTTAATTCCATTACCGCCATATCTTTAATTCTGCTGATTACAAGATGGAGTCACACCAATAGAGTTGCATAGCAACCAATAACCTGTTGTTTACTTACAACTTCCACAGGTAGAAAATTAACTGTGTTAATTCTATGATGTTAATTGCATTACCTTACCTTGTGTTTAAATCTTCTCAATGTTTTGCTTCCTAGAAATTATGTTGGAGTAATTGTGGGTGGCTTGGTAAAAGTGATAGAAAGCAAAGTACAATCTGTACATCTGTTGCAAATTTTTTTTTACCACAAATGGAATTAATTAATATGCCTGCCCAAACTAATTTTATTTAAAATATATTAACAAAAATATCCAATACTTCATTTGAACATTAGCAGTGCATTATTTAATTTTCAACGAACGTAGTTTTAGGGGGTGTATAGGCCAGCGTGACAAGGGGGTTTCTCAAACATAGCGTGAAATACTTTATGGATAGCCCCTTAAAAACTTCTTCCCCCGCACTGAAACCATTGTTGATTCTCAACACGACTACTTGTATTTAGCATCTAGAGACGCATGAGGCAGTCAAAGCACTCCAAGTCTATGTGCATAAATTGTATGATTTAGTTAATTATAAATTTAGACAGATAATATTTTGTTGTTAATATTCCACTCTTCTGGTCTATCAGCAATTATATAACTTTAATGTATTAAAATTGTCAATAAACAATGAAAACTGCATTCAATATAACCAGTTTAAATTTACATAACATAGGAACATTCCATAATCAGATATCAAATAATCAATGCAAACATGTTATATAGTGTATAACTAATATTAAAAACATCACAAATTGCATTTGGAACAATTAAACAACTTCATCAATTCTGCAAATAATACATCTTCCACACATCCTCCCAGTCGTATGACACTTGCAAGATTTTCAAATGACTAGCTCCTGTCACTACATATTTAACCCTGCAAATTATACACCTATACCAACAAACCACTATTATACAATATAGCATCATCCTGTGAATCCAACATGGATTCTAGTCGGGAATGTCTAGCGAATCACAGTTCACCTTGCTCTCTAAAACTGGATGAACAAACAACTGAGTTTGATTTCCATGAGAGTTTTTCACTTGTGAATATTTCACTTACAGGCATTTCCTTAACACAACTTACAACATGTTGCAAGACTATTTAATGATATAATTTAGTTGGTGACTTAGTTGGGTATTTCTTACAACTGTTTGGAATATTTCCTACCATCTGGGGTACTTCCTACAATTGTTTGTGGAATATTTCCTAAAACCAAGGTACCGGTAATTCTACAATTGTTTGTGGAATATTTCCTAAAACCAAGGTACCGGTAATTCTACAATTGTTTGTGGAATATTTCCTAAAACCAAGGTACCGGTAATTCTTAAACTTGGTAGTATACAACAACGAGATCTTGTTGTCAACCAGGGGGGGCTGACTTAACAAGGCTGCCAGGTCTTGTTGTCTACCATGGGGGCTGACTTAACAAGGCTGCCAGGGCTTGTTGTCTACCATGGGGGCTGACTTAACAAGGCTGCCAGGGCTTGTTGTCTACCATGGGGGCTGACTTAACAAGGCTGCCAGGGCTTGTCTACCATGGGGGCTGACTTAACAAGGCTGCCAGGTCTTGTTGTCTACCAACGGTGGCTGACTTAACAAGGCTGCCAGGTCTTGTTGTCTACAGTGGGGGCTGACTTAACAAGGCTGCCAGGTCTTGTTGTCTACCGTGGGGGGCTGACTTAACAAGGCTACCAGGTCTTGTCTACCGTGGGGGACTGACTTAACAAGGTTGCCAGGTCTTGTTGTCTACCGTGGGGGGCTGACTTAACAAGGCTGCCAGGTCTTGTTGTCTACCGTGGGGGACTGACTTAACAAGGTTGCCAGGTCTTGTTGTCTACCGTGGGGGACTCACTTAACAAGGCTGCCTGGTCTTGTCTACCATGGGGGGACTGACTTAACAAAGCTGGCAGGTCTTGTTGTCCACCAAGGGGGGCTGACTTAACAAAGCTGCCTGGTTTTGTTGTCTACGATGGGGGGGGGGGGCTGATTTAACAAGGCTGCCAGGTCTTGTTGTCTACCATGGGGGGCTGACTTAACAAGGCTACCAGGTCTTGTTGTCTACCGTGGGGGACTGACTTAACAAGGTTGCCAGGTCTTGTTGTCTACTGTGGGGGGCTGACTTAACAAGGCTGCCAGGTCTTGTTGTCTACCATGGGGACTGACTTAACAAGGTTGCCAGGTCTTGTTGTCTACCGTGGGGGACTTACTTAACAAGGCTGCCTGGTCTTGTCTACCATGAGGGGGCTGACTTAACAAAGCTGCCTGGTCTTGTTGTCTACGATGGGGGGGGGGCTGATTTAACAAGGCTGCCAGGTCTTGTTGTCTACCATGGGGGACTGAAGTAACAAGGCTGCCTGGTGTTGTTGTCTACCAGGGTGGGCTGACGTAACAAGGCTGCCAGGTCAACATCTGGTTTCTAAGGTATGTTTACTCAAAGGAAGTCTAACCCAATCTAATCATCAACCAACGATCGACTTAACAGCCAATGATTCGATTGTCACACAAAACCAATGATACGATTGGAGCGCAACCCAATGATATGATTGTACTAGCCAATGATATGATTGGATCACAAGCCAATTATATGACTAGATCACAAGCTAATCATATGATTGAATCACAAACTAATGATCCAATTATATAATTGGAACACAAGTCAATAATATGACTACATCACACATCAATGATACCATTGGACCACTAGCCAATGATATTATTGACAACATTATAATGATCGAGTCACTAACCAGTGACGTGATCGAGTCACTAGCCAGTGACGTGATCAAGTCACTAGCCAGTGACGTGATCGAGTTACTAGTCAACAGAGACACACAAAGAGGGGAGTGAAGCAGAAATACTCTACATCACCCCGCACCTATTGGAATGGGCCAAATTTGAGTAGCGGTGTATAACAATTACTGCTGGGCGGGGCACTGCTGGGAGAGGCATTGAAGCGCTGTGCCACGAGATGTGCGATGTCCGATACGCTGAAACGTGACTTTTGCCTGAATCCACTAATGTCCCAGTACGTGTGTAGCCATCGGTGGTCGGCGTATGAACCCGGCTCGAGGGTGTTCACAAAATTATTGGAGATGAGACGATCACACACTTTCCGAGCGTTAGCACTCAAATTGCTCGGCTTCAGACACGTCTTCTTCAGGTATAGCAACTGCATTGGGTCAAAGGTCGCACTGAAGTAAACAGGGGGCAGCACCGTGACAACATCTTCAGGCAGACGTGACGACGATGTGTTAAGGAACCTGCGCAGTACGGCATCGAGAAGGAATGGCCCAGTCTGGTCCAAGACGGCACCGTCATTGCCCTGCTTTTTCTGCACGGGCAACTGCTTAATGACCTCGCCGAAGAAGGGGTGTTTCGGTCGGCATGCCATCAAACAGTTGACGACGTTGGCGGGCGGTGAGCGCCGATGCACTATATAGCTATGAGCATGGTTCTCCTCCGTTAGGAAACATGCGTGTTTCGACTTGATATCTTCAAGCGACTTCATGCACTCCATGTCAAGGTCTGCGTAGATCCCGCCATGGGCGTGAAGTACGAAGTACCGCATGGCGTCAGCGCGGTTGATGCTGTACGTGTAACTGTCAAACAGTCTCAGGTAGTCGGCGTAGTGCTGCTTCATAAAGCAGTGTATGTCGCTGTCCGTCCAGAACCAGTACTGCCATGTCGGGTTCTGCTCCATCCAGGACCGCACCCACGGCACGAACTGCTTCGGGATCTTATCCCCAGCCCATGTCTGGTGAATTATTCGGGGGATTGCTTTGGGTGATCTGTGTACGGAATTTAAGTCGCTGGACGAATCGGCTGTATTTGGCGTCACTGAGGACGTTTTGTCTACCAAGTGGGGCAGACTCCATGACGCCAACACGTCTACGTCCATTGAAGGCAATGTTGTTGGCCGAGCTGTGGCGATTAGCGCCAGTGGCCCCGTCCGAGGGACTTGTTTCTGTCCACCTAACCTAGCTGTTGGGACAGTGGCCAGTTGTGTCTTATGGTGCCATAGCAACACTAACCCAACAGCGATGATGACAGAGATGGAGATGTAGAGCTTACGTTCATTGACACGATGCGACATTCTCAGCAAACGACTTCAATGGGGTCTTGTAAAACAGGTGCTGTAATGGCGATGACGTGTTCAGCTGCAAACACAATCAAACAAAATACTTTATTACAGCAGTCCTCCTGAACTGTTTCTTTATAAAATTATCTGTGAAATATTTAGGATCTCGTAAGGGAGGCTACCACGAAGTGGCACAAGAGGGTATTCATGAAAAAAACTCATGCTGTTGTCGTGCTTATACATTTTCCGTCAAATACTTTCCACTTGCTGTATCTGCGCATGCGCGAGCCGGTAGTTGACACCAATTCATTAAGAACATAAACATATCACAGCTACAATAATATGTACTGTATATAATAACAACGAATTATAACAGAGTGTCAACCATGGGAAATAATGGATAAGTTTCCATTTTCTGTCATAAAATATTTTCCTCCCCATGGACACACGTAAAAGCGGCATTTTGTGCTGTAAACCACTTTCCCCATCCCATCCAGCTAAGTATTAATAATATATATATATGTATATATATATGTATATATATATATATATATATATATATGAACAGGGGCGGGTCCAGGGTTTAGAAAAAGGGGGGTCCAAGGTAACGTATGTGCGACGTTTGACGATTTTTTTAGACAAAACACTTGAAATGGTTCAATTTGGGACACCCATAATCTTCAAATTGAGGACATGGCTGCTGCAGTGTATATATATATATATATATATATATATATATATATATATATATTATATATATATATATATTATATATATATATATATTATATATATTATATATATATATATACTGCAGTGTATATATCGTGTGGATAACTGCTTTATCCTCGCCTGCACGCCAACCTTATCCGAGGACATAGACTGCGCACTATCGTAGCTCTGACCCATGGCTTTATTAATGTCGACGGTATGATCTTCCAGGCATTCGATGACACCATGACCTATAGTTTCCCCCGTTGAACTCTCAATGTATATAAATAAAAAAGAACTGTTTGACTTTACAGTCAGCCAGCATACTCAAGCACACTGACATAATTTGATTACCATGTGGATCTGTTACCTCATCTGCCATGATGGAAAAGAAGGCATTTTCGTCTTCAAAGCTTTGTGTATAATCCTCTCTAATGTATTCGGTTACTACATCAATCACTTCATTCAGGATAATTCTTGATGTATACTGCGCATTCTTCCTTCCGGTATCAAGGTGTTCTCGGAGTGTGTCATCGCATTTGGCCATCATTTCCAGAACTGCCCAGAAGTTTCCCATGTTGGACGATGTATACTTGTACGATCATTCCTGTGACCTCGAAGTGGCAAGTTTTGTTTTCCACAAAATACAACTGTTTCTATGATGCTCTTCAGGACGTGAACGTTGTTGTTGTACATCTTCTGGTTGGACTGGCTTATCAAGTAGGGCAAGGAACATTCTGGTGTCCTTTGATGTTGGACCGATAGGACAGCTTAAATTTTAACATGTAAAAATGACAATTGTTATCTTGAAGGTTCAGTCCGAAGAACTGATGCAGACGATTTTCACAAAGCACCAGTGCGACTGTTGGGCACATTTGCTGGATCTGCGCAATCTGCAGATTTTCGAGTGTCCAAGGATTGCGCAGCGCAATCGAGCGAAATCTGCAGATTGCGCAGATCCAGCAACTGCACACAACACGTCTAGGAACGCCAAACATTCATTCATTCTTTCGCATGGAGACATGGTCAGTGTGCGTGTGCAGTGAATCTATGAACGACGTCACTGATAATGCTAAGAATAACTTTGGGGATCCCCTGAACTACAAGTATATGGCCTATGCTAGGTTAGTGTCTGAAAACAATGTCGGACTGCTACTAAAGAATTCGTATATAGTAAGCGACAATTTTTACCTTCTGTCATTTCTTGGCAATGCCTTTGTCACCCATTGACATGCAATTGCAATGATTTTGTTTGGTACTCAAGAAAGAGGGGTCCAGACCCCCTTGACCCCCTCTCTGGATGTGCCTATGGTGAATATATATATATCAGCTATATAACAACCAACTGCCACGTTTCAAGATACGCGCATGCGCAGATACACTAAGGAGAAAATATCTGACGGCGGAAAAATGAAAGCACAACAGTCCAACACCCCAAACAAGAGGTCATGGCCCACTGCCATCATAAATACACCATAGAGAATTATTACTATTGTCTTACGATGGATCTTAATGTAAGTGGTCTTATTTTTAATATGATTTCCACACTACTTTTACATGGCCACGTGCACCGCTACACTTAGCCTAGGTCATGCAAATCTTTATTCCAAATTCATAGCAATTTTGGCATCATATTTTGTGACATTACCGAACCTCAACCATTTCATTGCTAGAATAGGCCAAAATAAAACGATAATTGGGTCATTCCATGCCAAATCAATCAAAAACGGTGACATTTAGATGACCACCTTCAATTTTGATGAAATTTGGTGTGTTAGTTTATCTTAATAAGTCAATTGTTCCCACCCAAATTTCAGGTCAATGAGACCTTCTTTTCCAGGTATAGAGGTAATCAAAGTTTGACCCAACCTTGACTACCTAACGACCTTCCAGGTGTTATAACTCCTCTCCTAGGTAACCTACAGATGTGATGTTGATGTCATTTTAAAGCTCTGATAAATGTCTATCTGTGTAGACAATAAAACACAAACAAGAATGTTAAAAACATGGTGTTTTTTAATCTTTGACCTAACCTAGCAAAAATCATGTAACCTCTGATTTTGTTGATTTTATTTTATGTTGAAGCATACATATTTGGCAATAATCACTGAAAGTTTTATCGTGCGCATTGCAATACTTTATTAGAGTTATGACATTTTAAACGCACCATCATCGCACATCACTCTAGTCATGTGGTAAGAACTAAATGAGTCCCATGATCTGTCAGTATGCAAATGGAGGCTGCCTTCCTAGAATGTGCTGTGTTTTGTTCTCTGCATATTCTCTGCCCATAAGGTAATTATCTGTATCTGTCGGTATACTAATATTTGTATAAATAGTATGATGATCTGTAGCTAGCGGAGACGTCAAAATAACATTTTATATACCTGATTTTTTTGGTAAATCACATGTACATGATACCTCACTGGACTGCCTCCTCCAGAAGTGCAATCAGTGTCCATGTGTTGAGATCTTTCAAGAACTGCTGCTCAATGCATTTGGCGAAATTGAAAAACCAAAGTGGACCACAACAGACAGATCAATGTTAGAAACCATCCATCAGTCAGTTGATGAATTCATTCAAAGTTTCACTGAACATCTCCAACAACTTCATGATTTTATTGAGAAAGTACAAACATCATACTATCAAGACCTGCGAGACAACATGCTGGGTGAAACCGTGAAAAGGAGGTACTTGTTGTGGGTGATTTTGCCACGAACTTCACTTTTGTAATGCAAGATGAAGTCCAGTCATATCACTGGAACAATGCTCAAGCTACCATCCACCTGTTGGTTTGTTACTGGCTGGAGAACGGAGTGTCAAAGCATGTGGAATGTGTTGCTGTCTCTGCCTGACACATGACACCATTACAGTCCATCTGTTTCAACAACATCTTCTGAAGTTCCTTGAGGAGATGTTCAGAGAAAAGCCAAAGAAAGTGTTCTATTTATCAGATGGTTTTGCAGGTCAATACAAGAACTGTAAGAACTTCATGAACTTGTGCCATCATTCTGTGCACTTTGGATTTGAAGCTGAATGGCATTTACCTTTGCCACCTCACATGGCAAGGGGCCATGTGATGGTGTTGGGGGATTACTGAAGAGGATGGCAACAAATGCTAGTCTACAGAGGCCTTATTAAGATCAGATCCAGACACCTTACCAGCTGTATGAGTTTGCAAAGCAAAATGTTCCCTCCTTAAATGTTGAATACTTCAGTCGGACATTGGGAAGCTGAGGGAAACTGCTTGAGAGCCGCTTTGCAAAGGTGCGGACAGTGCCTGGGACCCGACAGTTGCATTGTTTCCGTCATGTGTCATTGTTCAAAGTAAAAGTGAGTCGATTCTCGACAAGTACACAAACCCGACAAGAAACCGTGACAGCTGAAGAACATGTCAGGTTTGAAGGGGTGAAGGGTTACGTCACAGTTCAGTACAATGGATGGTGGTGGCTTGGAATGGTCACGTCCCCGGATCAGAGAGAAACAGAGGTGGCTATTGACTTTCTCATTCCTCGTGGACCAGTCATATCATTCACTTACCCCGAGCGACCTGATAACCTGGTGGTAAGAATGGTGGACATCCTAACCACAGCTCACCCTACCACAGCAACATAATACCTTGAAGAAAGATGGCACAAGTGTCTAATGCACTGGAGGAATGGCTTCAACATTCATTATGTGTGTGAAAAGGTGAGATTATTAATTAAATTATTAATAATCCAAAAAAATTATAAAGTCATGGTCTTGAACACTGTCACTAAAAAGGGAATTGCTGTTAAAATATTGGAATGCACATGTTCAAATTGTCAACAATTATTGCCAGGTATGTGTGCTACAATATATAAAAAAATTACGAAAATCTGAGGTTACATGACTTGCAAGTTCAAGTTAAAGCTAAAACTTTTTTATTTTCCACATAATTTAGTGTTTTATAGCATACAAGAATAGACACAAGTGTCTATCTTTGTACTCTATAAAACACGATGTTGCATTTAAAATTTTATAACTCCTAAAGTATTGAAATGCACATGATCAAACTTTCAATGATTATAGCCAAATATGTATGCTTCGACATATAAAAAAATCAACAAAATCTGATGTTACATGATTTTTGCTAGGTCAGGTCAAACATTAAACAAAAAACATGTTTTTAAATTTTTGTTGTGTTTAATTATCTTCACAGATAGACATTTATCAGCGCTTTAAAATGACACCAACATCACACCTGTAGGTTACCTAGGAGAGGAGTTATAACACCTGGAAGGTCGTGAGGTAGTCAAGGTCAGGTCAAACTTTGATGACCCCTATTTCTGGAAAGGACGGTCAGATTGAGTTGAAATTTGGTTGATAAGATGGACTCATGAACACAAACAAACACACCAAGTTTCATCAAAATCGAAGATGGTCATGTAAATTCTTGATTGACTTGATATGGAATGCCCCAGTTGCAATACGAGCCTTAACAGGATTAGTATAGAATAACATCTATTTTGAGAGTAGTGTTTACACTTGTTCCATGAACATGAATTTTATGAAAGGACTAGGTAACAAGTGCTGTGAAGAGGAATGTGTTGAAAAGACTATAGTATACAGGCCTTTTCACAGTAAACTCAGGAGTACAGCTGTGCATATTAATAATTCAGTAAATGGCTGTAGCCTAGCAATGTTTATACCCAATCAATACGAACCATGTGGGATCTACCTATAAATAAATTAATATCATAAGAGGCACACTATGATTATAGTGCATTTTGTTATTCTAGGAAAACTAAAAAAAGCATACTGTCTTCAATAAAAATGTACACCAAGCACCTATTTGTGTTTATTTATTTTTGCTTGTGAAGTCACTTGTGGGATTGGACTTCAACAGCGTATATTAACGGTCAACATATATGATTAATTTCTGCTTTATGTTAAAGCTTACATGTCTGGCTACATTTATCCCATTGGTAATATGGACACTTAGCCACTCGGTTATAATCTAGTAGCATGGTGAAATACTCATTTACAGAATCATTGATTTTTAACATGATTCTACATAAGACCCCACAAAGACAAAACTTCTTTTATTAATCTTGGCTGTATCGTGTAGCTTATAAGTGTGGCTACATTCAGGAACCCAGTTATTATCTGGTAGCAGGGTGACAAATTATTGTTGATCTTTACTTTCTGTTTTATGACATTCAGACAAGTAATAGTCCCATTATTAGATTATGTGATGTAGTTACCATCTTTGTAATCTCTTAGCAACGGTTTTAAAACATTGTGATTAACAGCTGTCACTCAAAAGATTTTTATAGATGTTTACTAAATCCCAAAAGAACACATAGGGTCCTGTAGATTTAACTCAAGAAAAACTCTGATTTCTGCAGGGCCAGTTTGTACTGAATTACAAAAAGAAGCCACATCCAATTAATGTTTGATGTGTTGAAGCCAAAGCATGTACATGAAGCTAGTAGACCAAGTGATTTACGAGTAGGCACCATGGGAGTGGTAGGTGAGCCGGGAATGTGTCTCAGAATTAGCCACTCTCACAGAGTATGTAGTTTCAGCACCTTCATTAAATACAGTAAAATTGTGGTGTGTTTAGTTCTCACCTAGTGGTGTGTGGGTGGGTGGGTTTTTGTGCGTGTATGCGTTCGTATTTATAAAACCACAGTAGGCGAAATAAGAGTAGGCGAAGTGGGCATGAACCCACCTGAGATTAACATGGATTAACTTCTTAGTGTCTTAGTTAGCACTGAAATATATCACTTGAAAAAATGTTGCATACGAGAGATGTGCCACAATCATGGGTATTTCGAAAAAACAAAAGCGAGTATGACCGTTTGATTGGTGCAGCCCGGAGCTTATTCAAGATGGCAACGTATGGACCATTTTAAATTGGCCAGCTTAAGTTCAGTAATCATCTTCTAAAGTTGGGAGTCACACTGACTCCTACCAAGGGTTGTGTAAGGGGATAGGTTACAGATTTGAAGCTGATTGGCTAGGTCAGTGGTCGGATCGAGAGTGCGACGCCAGAATCAGAATTATGACCAATGAGTGTGCACCAATGTTTCGGTTGCTACAGCCCATAATACTGACCTAAGTCAAGCTTCGCCTTCTTATAGGCATACAATGCTATTGTTTGCAAATCATGTGTTTACTTGATTTACGTATATATGTCGTGCAATGTACATTGGTCTTGTAGAACCAATAAAAAAATTTAATTGCGGCAACAAATGTTGTGTAATGAGCTGCCAGAATCGCACAAACACACGACTTGCATCAAAAGTTTAGTAATGTATGCCTGACATTAGCCACTATATGTTTACATGTTGAGAGACACAGTGAGAGAGTTTGAAAATAGTCAAGATATATGCATAGGAGACGTGTGATTCGGACACCAAATACCGGGCTTGGTTTTAATGGTATTCCATTATTCTAAGCACCCTAGAATTACTAGAGCCATCGATACAGAAATCTGTTCGGGTCAACAGTATATTTTATATCATTTTGTCCATCAACATTTCTGTAATTCCCCAGCCTCCTAAACTGTTTGATGGCCAATCAAATCAGTTGCTTATGTCATCACAGGCCCCCCCACTGTCTGAGAAATAGGTCAAGCCTGTTTTCGGTTGTCAGTGGCGACTTTATTACATAGAAAATATCAGAAAACATTTAGTAGCAGGGTGACATTTGTTGACATGTGTTCTCTTGATGACATTCAGATAACAACATTTCCTTGGTTAGATGATGTGGTATTGTACAATAACAGAGAAGGTTTTTAAGTATACAAATGATTTTTATTATAATTATTAGAAACGTCTTTAGATGCTTTAACGGAGCCCGTTTAAATTACTCCAAATTGTGCACACTGCAGAGGTATTCACCACCGGCAGAGTTAAAACAGGTTTCAAAGTTCAAACAGTGCAGTAATCCATGTTAAATTAGTTATTTTGTGGATCACCTGATTTTTTCTCCTTAAAATATACACCAGCAAAAACCCTGAGAAACTGATAAATGGAATTAGCTTTCTGCTATTCCTAAAACCTTTCAGCAAACAACAAAAATGTTTGAAATGTTTACAGTTATGTGGCCACCCCATGCCACGATCAGCTCAACATAGACACGATTACTAAACACACCTATGTTTAGATAAAGGCATGCTATGTATATTTATATACAGGGCGGCATACATTTGCCAGCAGTGTTTATTAATTTTCGATCACGATCACGCCTCCACAAACATAGAGCCAAGAAATAAACAAAAACACGACATAGTGTCTGGCAGCTTTACACTTGCGGTCATATTTGGTGAAAGTTTGATGGATCCCACTGACATGGCTATGCAAAAAGTCACGTGACAGATCCATCAATTATTATTGATAATAAATATGATATATATATATATATATATATATATATATATATATATATATATATATATATATATATATATATATATATATATATATATATATATATATATATATATATATATATATATATATATATATATATATATATATATATACATAGTGCCATAATCATCTAGTGCTCCATTGCACTGTACAATGGTTTAAAATATTATTTAGAAAACAAAGAATAATACAACTGTACAAGTATACATGGAATTAAAGGTACTTTTCTAAAATCCAGGCTCACATCAATTTCGTAGTTATTAACACACGATATGTGTAGTAACCATGCATGGTCATGCACAGTGCTTATTTGTCTATGGAACATGTAAATTGTTAAACATGTTGTGCATAAAATTACTTCTGAGCATCCCTGTTCAGAATAATTATTATGCTTAATGATTCTGTTTTGTAGTGCATCTAACTCAGATTCCCGTGGATATAGGCACCATAAAATTTAATTATTATTATTAAAAACACATTTAATCACCTTTTTTGAAGCTCGAATTTGTATATTTAACATGCATTGAGCACCATTTTGTTATGTTATTCGCCAGATGGTGCCACTCAAGCATGTTAAAGCAAAGGCTAGTAAATGTGTGTTCTATCATGCATACTCCTGCTGGAAAAGAAAGGTCTTTAACTGCCGTTGGAAACTGGTGTAGCTGCCAGTCTCTGATGTAAAGCCTACCACACACAGACTTTTAGTCAAAAACAGTAGGTCTGCTGACATCTACCCATTGACCCACTGTCCACCGACCGATTTTTCAGATACCATATGTCCACAAGTGTTGCCAAGTGTTGGTGGAGAACATACACATAACAACTACATTTGAGTTGCCAACTGAAAAAGTAGTCGCAGACATGTTGGCAACTGAATAATCAGTATGTGTCTGGGGGCTTCAGAAGGCAAACTGTTTCACAGTCGCAGCAGCTTTGCTAAATGTAAATGCTTTGCTAAGCGTAAAATTAATATCGGTAAAATTAAGTATGTACGCATGTGCTGAGTAGGCCAGTGACTCATATATATTATGTACTTAACTACTTGTATAAATTAATAATAATGTACTAGGCTGCACATCTGCTGGCCTGCATATTTTGCACACATTGTCGTTTACAAACAGAGTTCATTCTTCCTTGTACTGTGCATTATTCATCCTATGAAGGGCTATTTTGCACAATCACTAGTCAAATTGAAGCACGATGGCATAGTGCCACTACTACTAATGCCTAAGTTATAGTGAACGCTTTGCTTTCAAACTAATATCAGTGACAATGCCTGGTAAAATTGCTTGTGCCTTTGTTGACTTTTTGTACAACACATACATGAATGCCCCTGAAAGTAAACATAGTCAAGTGTCAACCTTGTCCCTGAAGAAATGCATCATTAAACAAAGTGCTGAGTCACGCTTCGACAAGTTTCTCAAGTCTTTGCATATCAGGTTTTTTTTATTTATAGTAAAAAATAATGTAGCATCACTGTAAAGGCCAGTTCATTCAGAATCTTCAGACATGCAAAAAGTTTGACTCTAGTTTAATTCTATAAGGAGATATTAATATTTAAAGGTCACCACCATCAAGAAAAGTGGCTGCCGATTTCAAGCCAATTTCCAAAATGCATGAACATAATTGGTTTGTTTGTTACATATCCAGCATGTGTAGCATCAGTGTAAAGGCCACTCTTTGAGAAATACAGAAATATTTACTCTAGTATTATTCTATGGGAATATATTAATGTTTCTGCCGATTTCAAGCCATTTTCATTCTATTCATCATGGTGACGGAGTTCATCAGCAGGAAGATCAGCATGAAGGACGTTCATAGCAGAATAATGTGCGCAGATGATCTAGTAGTAGAGAACAAACAGGATTACAAGACGCGCAAGAAGAGTGCATTGAAAAGCACTAAGAATTAAACTGTTTTTTTTTATTAAACATAATGTCAATGTACAATTAACTTTCATCATACCTGCCAAGATCAAACTCAAAGACAGCTTATAACACAAACAAACAATCATAAGGCACCTGACAAACTGCGACAATAGAGTTGAGAAACTTGAGTGACACCTCTTTGCAACTTGTTATACACTCAGTTGACTTTTAAGACCATTAACTGCACAAAGGGCTTGAGCATATAGAATGTGCTCACACAAACAATGAAGTCGTGCTATCAAACATTTAAGTTAACAAGTTTTGCTGATGAATCACCAGATAGATTGAAAGCGGCAAAAATTTCTTTCTGACATTTATTAACAACTACCAATACATAATTTTCTCAATTAATTATTACTTTTATTCATGGATGTTTCCCTCATACATTAATCACTTTAATTTGGATCATTATTTCATTATGTCAACCAGGGCTGTTCCCGGGAAAAAAACCGTTTTATACAGGGCAGTGGGAAAATACGGAAAAAATGTGTATTTACCAGTAATATCTTGGAATAAGTCATAAACCATAACTGAGATTAACACTGGCTAGTCCAATTGGAAAGATAGTTAATATCCATCTTAAGCAAACAGTTGTACTAGTTACCAGTTCAGGGCTAATCTTTGTATTTGTTTAAAGCAGGAAGTACATGAGATTAAAAAGTTATAATTCAGTTAGTAAATAAATGCCATTGTCACTCTCACAAGGAACACTGCTAAGTATGTCTGGCTGGGTCTTCTTCTAAAGAAGTGTGGTCATGAAGTCAGGCAGCCTGCACAGGTATTGTCAGGTGCCAATTTAAGATCTGGTTAAAGAACAAAGAAAATGTTGAGCTTTGGACATTAGCAGGTTCCCTCCCAGCAAACAATAGTTGTAACATTGCCAGCTACACCATGCCTTGACATTTAGACTAAGGGAATACCACAGGCTAAGGACCTACAAATAGCTGTGGCCATCATCTAAAGGAGTTCAAAATCAAGTGCCAACTTAATCTAATTTGCCTGAACTTGTGATTTATGACTTATGACATATAACTCCAAACAGCCCTGTCTTGAGCTAACATAGGAGTGGTTTATCTTTAGTTTTCCTTCTCTAGAATTAGTCCACAGCAGGTACTTTCCATTTCACTGTGTGGGATCTTATACTTCCCCAGGCATAGACACCAGATAGAAGGGACCAACGGCTTTTATTGTCTCTTCCGAAAGACACAAGCAAAGTGGCGTAAACAAAGTTGCCCAAGCTTCGAAACAGCGGAGGTGATTTTGAACCCAGGTCCCTTCAACCGAAAAGTCTATCACTCTACCACAGGTGGTTTTAGTTCATGCCTTGTATTGTTATTCCAGTGTTTAATACTAAAAAAGTGTTAATCTATTGTTTAATGGTTATATAGCTGAAGTTATCCGTTTCTCGGAATTTAAGTTAGTGTATTAGCAACATGTAGAGGTGAGGGTGAGCATGCAGCAACATGTAGAGGTGAGGGTGAGCATGCAGCAACATGTAGGGGTGAGGGTGAGCATGCAGCAACATGTAGAGGTGAGGGTGAGCATGCAGCAACATGTAGGGGTGAGGGTGAGCATGCAGCAACATGTAGAGGTGAGGGTGAGCATGCAGCAACATGTAGGGGTGAGGGTGAGCATGCAGCAACATGTAGAGGTGAGGGTGAGCATGCAGCAACATGTAGGGGTGAGGGTGAGCATGCAGCAACATGTAGAGGTGAGGGTGAGCATGCAGCAACATTGCCAGTACATGTAAACAGCTTGTAAAGTATAGGCCAGTTTGATTTTAATTAGTTTTTATGCGCTAATGTTTAGTAAGTCATTTGGAAGTTTATTCGATGTGTTAAGCCTAGATTAACAACAGAAAAACAGGTTTCTAAAGGTTTATAATTAAACCACCCAAGTGGATATGGACACAATCCATATGGTGTCAAAGATTGATGGTACTGTTTAGACACTTCAGCCTTCACTTTAATCCTGACATTTGTTGCTCTGACCCGAGGATCAACGTAACTGGGGAACCGAGAAGGAGCCCTGGTAACCCTGGAATTGGCGCAGCTCCAAGAGTTCAAAAGTTTAACTTGCAAAATTGGGAAAGGAAGATTGGCAGACATCATTGTCCAGTGGTTGAGAGGGTGGGTGGATTTAACAAGTTGACCAATAGTAAAGCGTATTGGGTATTTAAGCAATCACAGCGCCTCTAGTGACGGCGTCTGATTTTGGAAAACTGGGAGTATAAATACCCTGGAGGAGCGTTTACAAGGGGGCGGCAAGACTATTTTAAATTCACACTTAGGTGTGTTGTCATGCTAAATTTTAGGCATCCAAATTTTCAGTAAGGGTGGTCCTGGCGGGCCATACCTGCTTTAGCATTAGAATTCAAAATTTCCAGGCCAGAATTTTCTTGTAAAATCTTCTTGATTTTAAGAATCTGTATACATTTTGAGTGATGTTTACATTCACTACTTTTCTTTACGGTTTACAGTGATATATGTCTTCACTGTTTTTATTTGTCATCGTGAGTGATTATATTGCTACTATGTACGTAGCCGTCTGATGTACAAGATTAAAATCGTTTCGAACCTGGAGAACAATGCGTTGACTACACTTCTGTAGTACTCTATGTACTCATTGGTCGAGTGAGTACAAATTCAGTTATAAATCTCGACCTGGCGAGCGCAAAAACGACGGACAATCAAAATATCCTTCGTTGTGAGAAATGCTTCCTGGACCATTGCGTGCGGCCCCGAAGAAGACAAGAAGAGGGAGGCATATATCTTACAAGCTGACTGAATATATTTTAGAATGTAATATTTGTTGCTGTTTTCAGTCAAACTATATTATGTTTTGTCCAGTATTGATATATATGTACAATTCTGGTGACTGTTCAGTACCTATCATTGCAATACAGCTTCAAATATAATCTTTTTAAGAGTTTTTTCCATTTATATGAGCTTTTACCACTATTTGAGGTTTTTTCCAGGACGGTATTTACCAGTATTTAAGGCCCGGTATTTACTAGGGTGGGAAAAACGTGTCAACCCTGATGTCAACTGCTTTCCGTTATTTTATTTACTGGGGTGGGAAAAACATGCAAACAGTGATGTCAACTGCTTTCCGTTATTTTATATATATTGCGCTATAATTATATAAATAGCTCAAGAGTATTATTATATTAGCGTGAGTGTGTGCGTATGTTTCTGTGCGAAATCATAATTTCCTTTCTTATCAATTCTGGTCGTGGGCCGAAACAACTATCCTTAGATTTCCGCCGCTTTGATGTCCACTAGTAATGTGGGCCGAATTGACCTTCACTGAATTCAATAGCGACAGTTTTGAATCCCGGTCCCTTCGACCGAAAGTCCAACATTCTGGTGGCTCTACCAAAAGGCGGATTCGTTTGATGCGTCTAGCGAAAGACAAAGTATAGGTGTGACACAAAAATCAAAGTTAGGGGATGGAAATGAGAGTGGTATCCTTGGAAAGGTCTTGCAGAGATCTTTCCAATGACA
Organism: Lamellibrachia satsuma; assembly: GCA_033239005.1. Classification (NCBI taxonomy): domain Eukaryota; kingdom Metazoa; phylum Annelida; class Polychaeta; order Sabellida; family Siboglinidae; genus Lamellibrachia; species Lamellibrachia satsuma. The sequence goes on along the minus strand of BSQZ01000069.1, from coordinate 771,778 downwards.
CCAATTACGACTAACATTTCGTTGCCTCCTGATGGTATATTCCATGTAATCTTGAATCGGTTCTTGCAGCTTAACCCTAAAGCCAGTAACAGATCTTACCCTTCTCCAAATTAACTGTCTTGGTCAGGTGTAGGCCTATGGCAGCAAGTAGTAAATCCATATATAATTATATAAATAGCTCAAGAGTATTATTATATTAGCGTGAGTGTGTGCGTATGTTTCTGTGCGCAATCATAATTTCCTTTCTTATCAATTCTGGTCGTGGGCCGAAACAACTATCCTTAGATTTCCGCCGTTTTGATGTCCACTAGTAATGTGGGCCGAATCGACCTTCACTGAATTCAATAGCGACAGTTTTGAATCCCTGTCCCTTCGACCGAAAGTCCAACATTCTGGTGGCTCTACCAAAAGGCGGATTCGTTTGATGCGTCTAGCGAAAGACAAAGTATAGGTGTGACACAAAAATCAAAGTTAGGGGATGGAAATGAGAGTGGTATCCTTGGAAAGGTCTTGCAGAGATCTTTCCAATGACACCAGTTACGACTAACATTCCGTTGCCTCCTGATGGTATATTCCATGTAATCTTGAATCGGTTCTTGCAGCTTAACCCTAAAGCCAGTAACAGATCTTACCCTTCTCCAAATTAACTGTCTTGGTCAGGTGTAGGCCTATGGCAGCAAGTAGTAAATCCAAGTGACATCCATCCAATAACAAGTCTGGTAAGTAGTCCATGATTACGAATTCGGATGGCAGATTTAGGCTCAAGTCTAGTTGAAAGTTCAGTCATATAATATTTACACAATTATGCATTCATGACAGTTCTAACACAACATCAAATCCTCACAGATAAGGTCTACTCCCAGTTCATACTTAGAAATTGTGTAATCCACTGCATCGTCATCACCACTGTCCCAGTAACTCACAACGTATGGAATCACATTTCCTTTTCTTTTCCAGGTTCCATGTCTGAAGCCGAAGGTACTGGAACAGCCACTGATGTTGATAAGAGATCACTCTCAACATCCATCGGAATGCTGTTATCAGCAGCAGTTACCTCACTTGTTCATGTTCAGTCTCACAGATAGCAGTGAAAATGGTGAAAGGTTCACTACAGCATTGGATGAAGTCCTCCATTTCCTTTTCTCGATCCAAGATGTTTAAATGAATTCAGATTGTTCAAGATAGTCTTCATGTTGTTTGGACGGATAATCCACGGAAATATTTTGATGACAGCACGATTAGTCTTTGTAACGAATTTTTCCTGTTCCATCAACAGAAGAAAAACGTGGCCCATTTTCAGATCTTGGCCAGGGATGGGGCTGTAGGTATCCATCAAGTATTGCCGAGCAGCACCTAAATTGGTTGGCAAAACCGACTTCTTCTTCTTCACGCTGATGGACAGACAAACCTGAGAAAGACAAATAAAAATTTTTAATCACCCGAAAAATTCTTAACAAAATTTTATTACATGATTAAAGTACACAATTGAATGTGAAATAACCACTGAAAACAACACATTTTCATGATGACAGCATCTCAGCATGTGAAGCACATGGCATTTGTTTTGTAACCACCCAGTATCTGCCAATCAGATTGCAGGAAATCAGTCACGTGACCTACATTACGCCGGCTGAATCTATCTTGGCCCAAGGCGGTATCTTTCAAAATCTTCAATAATTGGCGTTACAAGGTAAAAAAAATGCCTAAATTGCACCATGAATAACTTGATAACAAATAAATCTAACAATCAGAACCATCTGTAGTGACATTCGATAAAGTTTTGTCCATTTGAACCGACTAATAGTAATAGTCGGTTCAAATGGACGATGAATCTGATGTAAAATTCTGCCAGCTTGAGCATTTCCAATGTTGACATCAATTTCTGCGCATCCAAATATATCACTTGGGAATCGTTCAAACAACGTGAACAGTTCATGAAATACAGAAAACTAATGAAGGAATAATATTATCATAGTACTCACCTTCGGGTGAAGCGATGATGATTTTGATGAGCAAACAAACACCGAAAACTTTTGGAAGTCTTCCCGTCGTCGGATTAATTTCGAAAACGTGGTGAATGGAGAATCTGTGACCTACGTCACCAAAACAAGAGATCTAGGGTAGTTAGAAAAAACACGCACAACGAAGCGAAGAGTGCGCCTCCTGCTACTCGGCTCAGCAGCGCAGGTCGAACAAATTAGCGACAATGTACAGAATTGCCACATACCTACAAAGTAACGATTCAAGCCCTTGGCTGATAGCAGGCCCAACATTCGCTGCTAGGCCGGTAGCATCGCCGAAGCAATATCAATGAAAGAAGAAGCACGCAAAAATGTCTCCTACTTTTTTAAATAGACACATACTGTACAAATGTGGGTTTGTCTAAATGTGACTCACCAGGGTGTACAAACTGATGTGTAAACGTCGGCCCGGAAAATGTCTAAATGTGACTCACCAGGGTGTACAAACTGACGTGTAAACGTCGGCCCGGAAAATGTCAGAATGCAGAACGTAGCCGACAAGCAAAAACTGTCCGGTCCGCCACGTCTAAGAAATGACTCTGGCTACCGTAGTGACCTCTGGCGAGTGACACTCCTTTACAAAAACCCGATGGTCGAGGCTGAACAAGGGGTTGGAAATAACCGTAGTTACATCATTAATCATCCCCCTATAAACGGAAGGAACTATTATTTATGCGTACGGTTGCCGGTGGGGACAAAAATGCGATCACCTTTTTGACAGCCTGACGGGTTTCGTTCCTGCCACGTTTTGAATCTAAGACTAAGCAAATTGTTGCCATTCCCAAATTATAATGTTTTTCCATTGATCATGTACAGTGTCAGTGTACAGGTTCCCATTTGACTTTACAAAAAGTTTTTGCAAAACAGAACAAAAAGTGCACAAAACAAATATAAAACATACAAAAATAAGCTGACATCAAAACTTAGAGACAACGAAAAAAATATTATAACAAATTATTAGAACAACACAAAACGGTATCAAAGGAACTTGGAAGATATACTTATCAGGAAAGGTCATAAAAACCCAGTCTATCCGGATCATTTTGATAACAAGGGTACCATGGTAAAAAAAACAGGAAAGACATTGCCAATGGATTTATAATTATTTTGTAAACGTAGGGCCTAAACTAACAAAACACATTATAAACAAGCACAAAAATTCACATGTAACCCACTATTTAAGAAACAATAATCCTAAGACAATGTTCTTAAAAGATAATAAATAATTTATATTGTCAGGAATTGCAAAAATAAAAAGTCCACAAGTAATGACAATATAGATATGTCCATAATTAAAAAGTTTATTCCTCACATTGTGAAGCTACTTACTCACATATGCAATAACTCCTTTAAGAATGGTGTCTTTCCAGATAGTATGAAAATAGCAAAGGTAATTCCCCTCTTTAAGAGCTTAACGATAACCATCACTAACTATACAGACCTATTTCTCTCTTGCCATAATTAAAAAAAATCCTAGAAAACTATATAACACTTTATTTGCATTTATTGAAAAACACTGTATTCTAAACAATACGGTACATATGGCTTTAGATCAATATGTCTACATCATTGGCCCAGCTTGAAGAAATTACATCAGCCCTGGCTAATAAAATATGTACTATTGGTATTTTTATAGACTTGAAAAAGGCTTTTGACACATTTGACCATGATTTGCTGTTAATAAAGTTAAGTTATGGAATAAGAGGTGTAGCTAATGACTGGCTCACAAGCTATCTACAAAACCGACTTCAACATGTTACATTTGATAATTGTGATTCAAACTTACTAAATGTAATCTATGGAGTACCACAGAGTTCGATCCTGGGGCCTAAGTTGTTTATATTATATATTAATGATATTTGCAATACTTCAACATTGTTGAAATTTATAATTTTTTGATGATACAAATATTTTCTGTACAGGAAGTGATCCTGTTCAACTAAGCAAAATCATAAATAGCGAATTGGATAAAATAAAGGTATTCGATTTGATCAAACTAGAAACAGCTATGATAACGTATAAGGCTAAAAAAATACTTGTAAATCTATAAAAAGGCAAATGTTTGTTAGAACGACACGAAAAGCTAATTGTATCACAGTATATGGTGTGAAATCGTGGAACACGCTGCAAGAAAATATTAAGACCTAAAAAAAATTCATATCTTTAAAAAGTTTTATAAAAATAAAATATATAAGAAGTATTCGTTACTGTTACTATAATTCTATATAATTGTTAAAGATTCAACCGAATTAGATGATTTTTTTTTCTTTTCTATTTTTATATTGGTAGATATGTATTATATGCTAATTATCTGGTATATTGTTATGTAACATAGTCATCATTTATTGCATATATTAACAGGAATGCGGAAAGTGCTTAATAAGTATTTCACTTCAGCTTTCTCCATTTACACAAGAAATGTACATTTTATTGTTGTTGTTGAAAACACATTTTAGTATTGTTTCAATCCACCACCCACCCACCCACCCCCAATACATAGGGCTACTCACTCGCGTTGTTTTCAACAAAGTAGTTCAATTCCAATTCCCCTTTGATCAATCATGCAACGGATGTGCAGGAGCCATTCTGAATGCCCACCCTTGTAGCCATTGAATGCCCACCCTTGTAGCCATTGAATGCCCACCCTTGTAGCCCTGGATTCGTCTACTTTGTCAAAAATAGAGCAACATTAGCAGCTGTCATTGTGTCAAAGACCAACTTACAAAGTGTAAACATTCCAAGTAGCAAATACTTTATACAGTCAGATATTTAGTTTAGGCCCAAGCAAATTACTAGGGTCTACGACTTTTCGTCTAACGACATTTGGTCTAATGCGACAATTCGTCTACTACGACATTTGGTCTAACGGGACAATTCGTCTACTACGACATTTGGTCTAATGGGACAATTCGTCTACTACGAACCACATTAGCGCATATCAATCACATATGGAGATCACACGATGCACACAGTTTTATAGTAGATGTACTATAAACACATATTCAGTGACTGTCATATAACGATAAAAAATTGATAAACTAAACGGAAATGCGTAGTACATCGGCTATATGGAAAACGAAAACACCGCGGTGCTCCCGATATGAATCTGTCACAGTAGGACCAGGGATCATCGCAAAGTTTGGTGCAGTAAATGTCGGTGATTTTCGTTTAGTTTTCATTGTTTTATCACTGGGTAAGTGTTTATTAGGGGTTTCATTGTGCGTCATGTAATCTCCGGATGCACGGACAGTCGATTGATATGCACAATATTGGTAAACACAACTGTAACTAAATAAGCCAACGAGCTGTTACAACAAACTCCCCCTGCACGCATCCTTCACAATAATAAGCAATACAGCATTATTTATAATTGTTTAATGAAAAATAATAAATTAGGAAGGTATTTTTACGGTTAGTTGTTCGTTGTATGCCTTCCATATTAGTTCCGCATTAAGTATTTATTTGCATCTGATGATAACATTATTAAAATGTTTACTTTAAATTTGTTACACGTATTATTATGTATGTGATTGATGTTTTGAGAATAAAGATGTTTTTCCAACTGCATCATACTTATTCTGCTGCCAGGTTGCGAGCTCATGAAACACACAATAGACACAGTCCTATTCTGCTCCAAGCGGAGCTCACAAAGAGGCAATTGTAGCAGTTGAGGTTTCACTTTCAACTGCCTGAGTAATTATGAAAGGCTCTTTGTATCCTCTCCCAATTGCGGTGTTTAAGGTGTCGTTTTGAAGTAACATTTGTCTGAAGAAGTGCTACGTCGATCGATAGCAATACGTGATTGATTGTACAAGAGTTGCGTTACTTCTACGTGCGATATCAAAATGCAATTACTCCACGAAGTAATATTGAAGTTGTGTTTCTTTGTGTTACACTCACGATGAAACAAACAGTGAACACAAAATTAGCTAAGTGCACTTTATTTCAATCTCAACACCTTTTAAACCAGTTGCATGGGCAACACGTTCATAGTGTCTGTATTTTATCGAACGAACACCACGTCTCTGCGTATGTGCTATGGCTGAATTTTTTACGAGTAGTCGTGGCAAACCGAAATTAGCGTTAGATGGGTATTGCTATACACAAAATCGAACAGAGAATCAACGTGTATACTGGCGATGTGATGATAGACTGTGCAGAGGCAGAGCGGTAAGCATTGGGCAAAATGGCACAGCGACACAGGACCATCATCATGCACCGAATACCGCAGAAGTGAAAATTAAAATCCAAAAGTCGAAGATGAAGAGCGCCACTGATAGCACAGAATCCACAGCTTCAATCATCAGCAGATTTATTGCACGACCTTTACACGCTAACCCCGACTCATCACTCCCAAAACTCAACAGCCTCAAACGTACGATCCAGCGTGCTAGATGTCAGCACATGCCGCCGCTTCCATTGACTACCGTAGACTTGAAACTCGAGGGTCTTTGGAGAAACACGTCGACCGGTGAACCTTGGATCATCCGGGAGGTCGAGGTGCCAGATGAAGACGACAACAACCAAGTACATCAGATGATCATCTTGGCTACGACCCAGAACCTGAAGTACCTGGCAGCTGCGACGGTTTGGTACGGGGACGGAACCTTTTCGATAGTCCCATCACTCTTCTACCAACTCTACACAATACATGCTCCTGTGTTCGGCAAGATTGTTCCGCTTGTGTACGCTCTCCTTCCTCGCAAGACGTACACTTGCTATCACGAGATGATGCAGACCATCCGCGACGCCATCGTCAATCGGCAACTGCAACTTCGCTTGACGACATACTGCTGCGACTTCGAAGGTGCCTGCATCCGTGCTGCTCGCGCCGTCTTCGGTGATGGCCTCATTGTACAAGGCTGCTTCTTTCATCTGTGTCAGGCAAACTATCGCCAAGTCGTCTCCCTGGGACTCCGTAACAAGTACATGTCTAGTGAGGAGTTTGCCCTCGACTGCAAAAAGATAACTGCACTAGCCTTTGTGCCTGTCAACGACATCTGTGCCACATTTGATGAGCTTCGTGCCACAATTTGCAACGACGCAAAGCCAGTCGCCAAGTACTTCGAGCGGACTTACATCGGCAGACAGAGAACTGTCATGCGTGGCCCGAGGCTCGTCATTGCAAGGAAAACGCCCAAGTTCGCGCCGAGAATGTGGAGTGTGTACGACCGTGCTGTATCTGACCAGCCACGTACGACCAACAGTCTGGAGGGATGGCACCGTCGAATGGGCCATATCATGGGAAAGACGCATCCCAACATATTCGAATTTCTGCTGCACCTGTGTGATGAGCAGTGTCACACAGAGTTGACCATTCAGAAGCTGGTTGCTGGCGATGCCGTGGAACCTCCCCGCAAGCGAATGCGCATCGTCAATGACCGGATATCGCGAGTGGTGGCGCAGTATCACGAACGAAACACCATGGATTACGTGCTTGGCATTGCGCACAACATCACATACGTAATGTGAACATTTTAAACAACAGTACAAGGTTTGAACTTACATGAGTTACACAATTTGTGTTTAATGCGTCGTCAAGATGATGCGTGTATTTACTTCCGTCTGTTGTGCAATAAACGATTTAAAAATATTATTATTTATTTATTGAAGCCTAGATCAATGCCTTGTTGGAAGTTGACAGAGGGAGTAATACGGAACAGCGTCCTTGGTCATTAACAATATATCCGCGAGACCATGGTTATAAAGTTCAATATGTTGAATCACGTCGAATTAGTCATCAGTCCGTTAAAGTATACATACATCGGATTATAAGTTTGTCATATGTTACAAGGTAAAATAATGTAGGGCATACTCTGAATCATGGTTAGACCAAATGTCGTTAGACGAAAAGTCATGGTTTCGTTGCAGCGCCGGGTAACAGCGAAGACGAAGTGCAAGTGACCTGAATTGCAACGCCAACTCCAAGTGACCTGAATTGCAACGCCAACGCCAACACAAATGTCGTAGTAGACGAATTGTCCCGTTAGACCAAATGTCGTAGTAGACGAATTGTCCCGTTAGACCAAATGTCGTAGTAGACGAATTGTCCCGTTAGACCAAATGTCGTTAGACGAAAAGTCGGACACCCAAATTACTAGTATTACTTGTTCAAATAAGTGATAAACAGGCAAAAGCAGTGACAGAGATTGATAACAATGGGTGTAGGACAAAAACCACCCCGGACAAAAACCATCTGGACAAAAACCACCCGGACTAAAACCCCCCCAGACATAATCCCCCCTGGACTAAAACTACCCTGGACAAAAACCCCCTTTTTTATCTTTGAAATATTCTTTGAAAATTGTAACTATATCTTCTTATAATTTATGTATAGAAGTATAGAAAACAAGTGAAATATTAAATAATGAATGATGAGCCTTAACAATGAAAGTTCCTTTGTCAACAATGAAAACATTGCAATTACATGAAACTGACATACATGTATAATTGTAATCCTTTGCATGACAAAAGAATTTTATCCTTTGTCAGGGAGAAGCCAACCTTTAATTGTAATCCAGGCAATCAGGCAATCAATGATAGAAGCCACTCTCTATTGATGAATGTAATCATGTACATGAATAAAGAAAATTTTTCCTTTGTCAGGGAGAAGCCAACCTTTAATTGTAATCCCAGCCAATCAGGCAATCAATGATAGAAGCCACTCTCTATTGATGAATGTAATCATGTACATGAATAAAGAAAATTTTTCATTTGTCAGGGTGAAGCCATCTCAAAATTATTGCATTTATATGAAAGAAAGGTCTTAATTGTAATCAGGATAATCCTTTAATCAGTCCTGAGTTCCTATAAATATGGAAGTCATATCAGTCACATTATCACTTCTCAAAAGATATTATAAGCTACACAACTTTATTACTGAGATACTAAATATTGAATACTATGGAGATCATCAAGAGCCACAAGGGTGGTTCAAAACTTCTATGTGGTGGTTATATGTATACCAAGAAAAAAGATAGCAAGACAACAATCCGTTGGGAATGCTCCCAATGAGTTTCAAAAAACTGCAAGGGATCTCTCATTAGTGACTTACAGATCCAGACAACAATCCGAACTACTCCGCACAGCCATGACCCCAACCCATACACTACAGCTGCTACAAAGATCCGCTCAGTAATCAAAGAAGCAGCTGGCACTTCCAGGGGCACTCCTGCACAACTACTCGCTGACAACACAGCCGCTGAATCCCTAGAAGTCCGGGTGTCCATGGGTGCTCGCGAGTCCATCAAACGCTGTATACGCTGTGAAAAGGCCAAAGCTTTTCCAAAAAGCCCAGCTGGCCTGCCTGACCTCGTTATGCCTGACGAATGGTGCACCACTGGTACTGACAATGAACAATTTCTGATCCATGACAGCGGTCCAGATGCAGCTGATCGGATGCTGGTTTTCGCCTCTGATGCTGCATTGACACAGCTTGCGCGATCTGACACCTGGCATATGGATGGCACTTTTGATTCAGCACCTTCCATCTTTCAACAACTCTACGTGATTCGCGCCCCTCTCGGGGAAAGTGCTATCAGCTGTGTTTACGCATTCCTATCCAGCAAGACTCAAGCCACATATGAAGAGCTCATCACAGCTGTACTGGAAAGGTGTAGTGATCTGGGTTTTCAGCCTGATCCAACAACGATCATCACTGACTTTGAACAGGCTACTATCAATGCAGTCAGCAGTACCCTTGGATCCGATGTTCAGAGCAGAGGTTGCTTTTATCATCTCACCCAGAGTACGTGGCGCAAGGTGCAGCAGCTTGGACTTGTGACACTGTATCGCTCAGATGATGACGTGAAGCTGTTCTGCGGGATGCTCGACGGATTGGCATTCTTGCCTGTAGCTGATGTTCCAGAAGGACTGAAGTATCTCAAGGAACACACACCTGAAGGTCTAGAACCTCTCATCGATTACTTTGATGCCACCTACATCTCGGGATCGTATCGCCGAATCCAGCGCCCAACTGGTCCAGATGGTAGCATTCCTCCAATGAAGATGCGCAGGATCGCACCAATGTTCCCACCTGAACTGTGGAACGTTCATGAGGTCACAATCAGCGGTGAATCTCGAACCAACAACATGTGCGAGGCATGGAACAACTCCTTCCGATCACTTGTTGGGTGTTCACATCCCAGCATATGGCGTACCATTGACAATCTTCGTAAGGATCAGAATGATGCTCGCGCCGCCATTCTTCTGGATTCCCGTGGACAGCCTCTCAAGAAGCGGGTACATCGATCCACAGTACAGCTCCAGCAGAGGCTTCACAACCTCTGTACAGATATTCGCGATGTCCGCAAATCTGTTGAGGTTACCCTGAGGGGAATAGGACACTGTATCCGCTGGAAGTAATTTTCATAGACACTGTATCCGCTGGAAGTAATTTTCATAATATATGTTGACTTTTGATATGTGTACATGTATGAATGTGTATAATTGGTTGTAAAATTATGCTATATAAAATCACCCTCACTGTATGAATGTGTATACTCATGATAATTGGTCGTATGATTCTAAATAAATACTCGCAAAAAACATGGGTGGTTTTTGTCCAGGGTAGTTATTGTCAGGGGGGATTATGTCCGGGGGGGTTTTAGTCCGGATGGTTTTTGTCCAGGTGGTTTTCGTCCGGGGTGGTTTTTGTCCGTATACCGATAACAATACAGTAACATTTTATTGTCAACAGTTAAGACTAGGCACGTCAGTGACTGTTGTCAGGAAAAGGGCCGAATCAACCGTTTATTCAACCAGTGCCAGAAGGCTCCATGGGCCGAAATGACTATCGTATTCCAACTGGAAAGTGGGGTCCGTGAACCTTATTATGTTCATTATTTTCCATTTGACTTTTTGCGACTTGCATGTTGTAACTGAGAAATGTTATGTGATATGCTAAATTATTAGCGTTTTCAGATCTTGAAAAATGTACAGATGCGTTAAAAATTAAATTAGTTACTAGTTAGCCTTTTATAATTTTGTTATCATTATTTGTCTGGGTGCCGAGACAACCTGTTTTCACTTAACTTTTAAATTAGTTTTGATGTTCTGAATAATGTGGTGTGATCATAAATCATTTTTATATTACTGCTAACTGTTTCTTGGATATCATTTACAATACCGAACCTTACTGATGGTATCAAACTATTCAGTTGTGCAAAGAAAGGTGGGCACCTACATTCTCCTATATAGAATTAAATTAGGAGTGCTGAAATCCCATTAATTGTGTACACATAGCAACTCTGATGATCTGTAAACCTGTGGTTTCATTCATTGAACGAAAATTCTTGAGGTTATCTTGGCCGAGGTGGGAAAGAGTTGGTGAACAGTTCCCATGCAGATAAACGTGATGCTCAGGCTTTAGAAAATATGCCAGCATATGTACAGTGTGCTGAAGAAATTGTTAGGCTGAAGAACTACACAGGTACTGAGAATGTCAACACTAGTCTGATGTCTGCTAATATAACGTTTGAGTACGGAAAACACTTCCTTTGTCCACAGCCTGGTAAAACAGATCAGCCCCATTGTAGAGATTCACAATTTTTTATGTACAACAGGCATAAATTATTCAAGTTAATTGCGTTTGCATGGTATGGCCCCCACTGGCATGGTATGGCCCCCACTGGCATGGCATGGCATGGCCCCCACTTGCATGGTATGGCCTCCACTGGCATGGTACGGCCCCCAATGGCATGGTATGGCCCCCACTGGCATGGTATGGCCCCCACTGGCATGGTGCTGTCCCCATTGGCATGGTATGGCCCCCACTGGCATGGTACAACCCACATTGGCATGGTGTGGCCCCCACTGGCATGGTATGGCCCCCACTGGCATGGTATATCCCACATTGGCATGGTGTGGCCCCCACTGGCATGGTACGGCCCCCACTGGCATGGTGTGGCCCCCACTGGCATGGTGTGGCCCCCACTGGCATGGTACGGCCCCCACTGGCATGGTGTGGCCCCCACTGGCATTTCTAGCATACATATTTTTAGGTAAGATATTATTTGACAAACATACAAAAATCAAATACAATTTAAGCATGTGAACATAACGGTTAAACGCGACGAGGATATTACTTATTGTAAGTATGACCAGACATGGTCAGATTTGCAGTGCAAACAAACTAACCTAATCTTTAAAATCTGTCAGTGTACAACACATTTTTGAACAGGTGCCACTTGATTAACTGTCATTATTCAGGAAAGGGTCCAGTTCTCTAGACAAACCTACACATTCAGTTTGGAGGAATGTTGAGATAATTTTTTAGCAAAATTTTAAATCTGTTCTCATGTATCAGCTGAGTGACGCCAAACGTAACAGGAATTATTACTTTGTTCTTGGAAGTGATGAAAACCTAAATTGTTTGGAAGAGTGATGTGATTTGTGGGTATGATATCAAACATTATTTGAATGGAGCACATTTCAAAACTGGTATTTTTACCTACTATGAATTAACTAATAAGGACAGGTTAGGTATGGCAGCTATAATAGTAACTGTGACATGTCAGAGGTACACTGTATGCATTTAGAAATTAACAAAGCCAAAACGCACTGTCATGACCCAAAATGCATGCATGACATTTTTGTTTACATATTTGATGATAACAATGTTTATTTCTATCTGAGATCATGCACTTTGCAAAATTGTTCAATATTCTAACCACTAATGCAAAAAGCAGCATGCAGTGACGTAACTTTGAAATCAGATCTGTGCAAGTCAGTTTAGCAAGATCAGGAGGTCTGTCAGTGAAATTAGACTTGGTTTTATAAAGATATGTCCAGACACGTTTCTGATGCTCTTTGTTTTCTCTTCCACAGATACTACTAATGAGAGGCCCCAAGCAACCTGACAGCCTCACTTTGGCAGTGGACTTCCCGTGGCACAATTCTTCACTGGATGAATTCAGTATGGTGAACCCCTTATCAAACTGACACAAAGAAACGTGAATGTTGTCGTCTCTTTCCAGAACAACAACACAAATTTTGCTACAACAGTGTTGCTACAGATCAGTGTTGCATGTTTGTACATATTAATGTATGCCTAATGTATTTGTAGTTTTCTAGACATTATTACACCAGGGCACTGTCACAAATCATACGCACATGCCACAGTGCATGGTGCAACTAAATTAGCAACATTTCAACATTTCCCAGGGTAAATTGCTGAAGTGTATCCTGTAAGGCCTAGATTTGGTTTATGCTAGAAAAGCCAATCTCGCATTCCAAACTGGGAACAACACGGATGGGCTTTTTCACTTTCAAAGATCAAAAATCACCATGATTAGTCATTAAATGAAGCTAGTGAAAATCACCTTGCACAGTTGACCACACATGCTGCCGAAACTGTGTTGATTGTTCGATGTCTGTCAGGTAAATTGGTAATACTTTTGACAACATTGTGATTTTTAACACTATCTTACGGTTTTTATAGACAAATGTTAAATTTGTTATCAAAACTATTACTCTTTATTCAGCCAAACTACTTCATTGAACAACTTGATACACCTGTAATTATTTGTTAGAATAAATAAAAAATTAGATATGCATAAATTCCATTTTCAGTGTGAGTTCCAGCAAAACCACTCCAGGCAGCATTTCTAAAATTATATGATTTCCATCATGCAAATTGATTATTATGCCATGTGACGTTCTTTTCATATACACACTTGTATGCATAATAAACACTAAATACTTGTTTATGACCCTGCAAGCTATGCTGGTGCAAGTTGTATACTCCAGGTAGGGTCACCCAAACCCGATTGGTTAAGGGTTAGAGGCCTGTCTGGCCAGACTAAATGCTAAATGGATCTCCAGGTTAGGGTTGACAACCCTACCTCTTAAAAAGAAAACTTACATATTTTTTATTTAAGAGTAAAAAAAATGGCTCTTTACAGAGATACCTATTTCACACAAGCATCTGCTACATCAGTGTTGCTACATCAGTGTTGCTACATCAGTGTTGCTACATCAGTGTTGCTACATCAGTGTTGTGTTGCTACATCAGTGTTGCTACATCAGTGTTGCTACATCAGTGTTGCTACATCAGTGTTGCTACATCAGTGTTGCTACATCAGTGTTGCTACATCAGTGTTGCATGTTTAGTCCAAACGTTGTATGTACACATTTGAATAGTAAACACGGTGTTGGTACAGCCAAAATGTTGTGTACATTTTTTTCAATAAATAAATAATGCTGCATGATATTGGTGTGCTAAAATTACTGTTATCCTGCAAAGCCATTCATCATGCTGCGTCGTGCTCCATCCTTGAACAAAAGCCTGTTTCAAGATTCCCACAGACCGTTCAGCTGCGCTATATCTTGCCTGGTAGTAGGCTGGTGCTGTTTGGTTCCGTTAAGTCTACAGAAGTCCATGAATTCTTGTGACATGAACTGTGGTACGTTATCACTGACAATCTTTTCAGGTAAACCATGTGTCGCAGAGAAACAATACTACCATCTCATACGATTCATGGGCAATTCACATCGCAAAGGTGCCATTTAGCATATTATTGCACTGGACATCGCACTGTGCTGGACAGCTATATCACCGTAGAGAGCGCGTTATCAGTAGCAATTATACATGTAAAACATTTAAATACACGAAATACAAATACACTACACATTTATTGCAACGCTTTTGCTAACCTCTCAAATGCTGAGCAGTTACCAGTTGCACAATAAACGGGTAGTGGTGAAAAAAATTTCAACAACTGTTGTTAATTTGTGATCATGGGTTATAAACTCGTATACAAAGTCATGTTCCTAGTTATGTGCATGAAATAAACCTTAATATTATAACTGATTCATAACTGGTTCAAGTCACCTGCTTCAGTACCCTTATAGGAGAACAAATTTAACACAAAGCGACACATTTTTGGCCAGATGTTTAGTGGAAAACATCATTCAGCGACATGACATTGACTTTGACAGGTATTTTATAAACATCATTCAGTGACATGACATTGACTTTGACAGGTATTATATAAACCACCCATTCATGAATATCGTGCATAAAATAAAAATTACATTACTATAAAAATATGCGCATATCAATATGCATACACAACATAATGTAAATAGTTAATATCTGCAATCAATGTATACATTAGTATAATGTACAGACTTCACCAACATGGTGTAGAAATGTTATAAATAGGGTGTAAAAGTAGAATTTTCATCATCAGCATGTTTATCAGCTGATCTAATTTTGACCCCAGTATAACCATTAACATGGTTATAACTATTTCCCTTGGGAAGCTGGCAAACACTAAGTTGAATAAATGAGAATGTTAGATTTTATATGATACATATACCATGAAACCACAACCAAATAAATTAATTCTCCAAGTTTCAGTGAACAATCACATAGAAAAGCAAATATAGGACCCACAATAGTGAGATTTTTTTTATGGTACATTTCACATAAAACAAAATCTCATTATTATCATGAGACCACAGTTTTGCCATCAACATATTTGGCACAAGTATGTAAATTTGGCTCTACATTTCATAAATACTTTGGCATTTATTGTTTTTTGACACGTGACACATGTCAGTAGCTCCTGTGAGTAAAAAAATTCATCCACATAAGTACCATGTCCTTGCATGATTATTATAGTGCAGATATACAATACAACTTGTCCAGCTTCTGTTGTCACTGCTGGTGTTTGTAAGGCACGAGATGACTAACAAACAATATCTCATGCCAATATGATGATGTCATCAGTCTGCTATGGGACATTATAGATAATGTTGAATATCACAACAGCATACGTGCCAACCCTGAGTGGTGCACACTGGTAAGACTGGTGCCAACCCTGAGTGGTGCACTAGTAAGACTAGTAACAACAATCCATAAGACCCACAAACAAACCACTTGGATTTCATGAGGCTTTGACGCAGCTGACAACACAGCTACAATATTTGCGAGAGTTGCTCTATAGACATGGTTTGAACAGATGTTCTGTCATTCACAACTTCACATGCCATCTGACAAAGTTGGGCGGTATGCCATAACACAGCAAACAAACAGTATAGCTGGAAACGTGCTGCCAGAATCATCAAAGGCTCTGAATACAGAGCAGAAAGGGTCCCACTCATGAATCAGCTACATTGGCTGCCATTACCAGAGTGTGTAAAGTACAGACAAGTACAACTGGTTTACAAGTCAGTAAAAGGAATCGCCCCACAATACATGTGTGAGATGTTTCAGCCAGTCTCGAGTGTCGCTAATCGAAGCACTCGATCAGATTATCAGATTTTTTATTTTTAAATGAATATTTACTCAATTTTACACTTTACTTGTTCACAACATTATTTAGTCTTAAGCTCTACACTATTTATATGTATTTATATAGTAGCTATCTATTTTTAAATCACAACCTTTAGGAAGATAAAATGTACATTTTATAAGGTTTATCGTGAATAAAAAAGGTTTATTACTTTTATACAAAGAAGTCTTGTTCAAAACACCAAAAACCACAAGGAATGTTTCCCATGTAAGACCATAAAATTTAAAGAAATCCGTAAGTTACGGGTAATCCATAAAAATTGGCACATATGCAACATCACAGATGACAGCGCCATCCTAGTCTTGAAGACATCAGTAGATAGCAACAGCCCCAACCTCGACACCACAGCATGCAACGCATGGCACTGACTGCTGCGAACACCATCATTGCCATGGAACGATGACACAAATGCATATATGCCACGGCAACAACATCTATACTGTCTCTGACATTGGATGCCACAGCGACCCTCAACAATGTCAACACTGACCGACGCCGTACAGAACTGACACCACAGCAGCCGTGCTGGACTTAAAGTTTTCTAGGCACTTTAATGAGCAACTATGGAAGACAAAAGGAAGATGCTTGATCCCGAAGATGTATGGAACAGGTCGGATGATCCTCAATCCTGGTCCATATAATGCTCCTTTGCAGCAATCGCATGTGGAATGTCTGAAACAGATGGCAACAAACACAACGTTATTTACTGCCACCAATACTCGCTAGGTGGCGCATTACTGTTGTCTGTTACTCACCAGGGGGTGAATTCTGGTGTTGATCTACACTGTGTGCCCAACCATAGCATGCATTTGGGAGTTGTGCAACAGCAATTAAAATCGTGGCATGACAGTGCACCGTTTTTGTTTACATACATCTACTTGTATGTAAATCTTTGAACAATTCCTAACACAGAACTGTGGAAAATAGTTTTACTGAGTTGTATGTTGTGTTTTGAATAAAAGTTATGGTGTACTTTTTATCTCAGCAACGGCTGAAAAGTCATCTTCCATTTGTCATTGTCTCGAAATAAGTTGAATATATATAATTGAATTGTTGAATATAACGCACTATTGTTTTATTTATTCATATAAGTACCTGAACTATGTGCTCAACAAAATATTTATTTTTATACAAACACCATCGATCGTGTCCAGTTTATGACGTATGGAAGAACAATGCCTGGCGAAGTGCATGGATGCTCAAAGTCAAAATACAAGTGTTCTTGCTCTTGAAATTTTTCGTATAGGATACATTTCATCAAACATAATATTTATGCTACTTAAAAGTGAAAACTACTACTTTTATTTTTTAGAGTCAGTGCAACATTTTGTGTACCCAGAGTCGGTGCAACATTTTGTGTACCCAGAGTCGGTGCAACATTTTGTGTACCCAGAGTCGGTGCAACATTTTGTGTACCCAGAGTCGGTGCAACATTTTGTGTACCCAGAGTCGGTGCAACATTTTGTGTACCCAGAGTCGGTGCAACATTTTGTGTACCCAGAGTCGGTGCAACATTTTGTGTACCCAGAGTCGGTGCAACATTTTGTGTACCCAGAGTCGGTGCAACATTTTGTGTACCCAGAGTTGGTGCAACATTTTGTGTACCCAGAGTCAGTGCAACATTTTGTGTACCCAGAGTCAGGCAACATTTTGTGTGCCCAGAGTCGGTGCAACATTTTGTATACCCAGAGTCGATGCAACATTTTGTGTACCCAGAGTTGGTGCAACATTTTGTGTACCCAGAGTTGGTGCAACATTTTGTGTACCCAGAGTTGGTGCAACATTTTGTGTACCCAGAGTTGGTGCAACATTTTGTGTTCTGCATCTTCACATATAGGTAGATATATGGATATCAGATGAATAGACAAACAGACAGACAGACAGAGAAAGACAGACAGCCAGACAGAGAAAGACAGACTAAAAGGCAAACATACGGATGGACAGACAGACATTCAAACAGACAGAGAAAGACAGTCGAATGGACAGACATACAGAGAGAAATGGACGGACGGATGGAGGGACATAGTTGTACTTGCCTGTTGATGAGTTTGACCGCCGTGTCTGGGAGGGACAGGTTCTGGTATATCGCCCCAGAGGTTGCTATGGTGATCGCAGCCAAATCAACAAGTCGCTAAGGAAACAAAGTCAACCCCATCACACATCGGTTCATTTCATTTTGTCTCAACATAAGAACATCTAGTATCGCTTGGCATGTGGAGAATCACAAAGTATCATGAAACAGAATCTCAGAACCTTCCCATTAAACCACCACGCTACCTGGTGGATTAAAATGGAACATAAAGATACAGGTAAGAGAACTACATTAAGCAGTGTGATGTTCTCGGAGTTACCCAAAGTTCCATTATAATCCACCAGGTAGCATGGTATGTCACGGGAAGGGTCTATTATTTCATTTCATTTCAATATTAAGTAATTTTAGGGGGATATGGTATGCCACCCATAAATCGCTATCTGATAACATTTATGGGCATCAATGTTAAAAGAGGCACATTTGCATTACAGGACATAATAAGACTGTCACAAAATCATAAAAAATATTGACAATGAAGCCATTGGCTTAATAAATAATCTACAAATTTTTATATTTATTTACACTGACTAGCTTGATTTTAACCCAAAATAAAATGTATAGAAAGACATTAAGCATCAAAACTGATATTGTTATTTGTACAGTTAAACCTGCTCCAGCAACCACTTGCTTTAAGTGGCCACCTGTCATTAACGACCACAGTCGACTCCTTCTTTGATAAGAGTTTCACACATTAAATTACCCACTAAGACCGGTTTGACTGTGCGTGTGTGTGTGTGCATGCGTGCGTGCGTGTGTGTGCATGCGTGCGTGCGTGCGTGTGTGTGCTGAGATTTATTTATAATTGATATACTCCCATTTCTGAGTGGATCTGTACTTACCTGGGGACTGTTGCGCGAGTGTTCCTGCCAGAATAGAGGGTGCACGTAGTTGTTCTTGATGTTCAGGTACTTGAGAGAGGTTAGCTGTAGCGCCCCACAGGGTAGGGCACATAACTGATTGCCCTCGATGTTCAACAGTCTCAGCGCCCTACAATCCACTCAATTTTTAAAGTTCCCATTTTTTACTAATGGTAACTACAGTTCATGTTACTGAAATTATGTAATCATTCAAGTGTGTGTGGTCAATTCTATGTTATTTACTCTGCCCTTTTCTGTTGTACATATGACACCAACAACAGACAATACTTGTTCTTCTAGTTATGAGTTTTCTATCTCTTCAAGGCATATAGACTCACAACATTCTTTACTCTTTCATTCCACATAAACATTAATAATAATCATTAATAACTCCTACATTTTTCTAAACAAAAATATACATCGATTACTATTTCGCAGATAAGTTGAGCAGGTCTAAATGAGTGAAAATATGCACTGCTTTTAAAAGAGAAAACTTGGACTAATAAGGGGAAAATATAAATAACTCTCAGCTTCATATTTTCTATGATGTGGTTGGTGTATATTGCATTATCTGCCTGAGGGTAGAACATGTAGACATGCTGAATATGAAATAAACAATACTTTTATAACACTATTATTAGATATTGCAATGCTTGTCCACTCTACTTTTAATGCACCCATCCCTGATCAGTATTGTTTTAAATGAAAGTGAAACTGTTTCACTGGTGAAGATTTCACCGCCTACCAAACTTGGCATCAATTACATTACATAAATTCAATTCCAATTACACACCAATTGTACATACCAATTCCACCTCAAAAATACCAATTCCAATGATCAATTAAATATCAAAATAATAGTATGTGAACAAAGCAATGATAGACATACTCAATGCCAAAAAATAACATTTATCTTAGAGCATCTTTATTAAATTTCTACATATTATGCTCATAATGGCAAACATGATGTAACTGAAAAAGTAATTGAAAATACCAATTACACTTTCACCAATTCCAATTTCAATCACTTTTAAAAACAAAATACTAATTTCAATTCAGGAATTGGAATTAAAACAAATATTTTAATTCCAATGTGACTGACCCAAAGTCTTCAGCCTACCTCAACTTCTTGATCTCATTTGGTATGAAAGAGATACGATTGTAAGCGATATCAAAGTGTTCAAGCTTCTTCAGGTTAAACAGCCTGCAACAACACAACATATACATACCGAATTCGACCTATTAAGCGTACATGCTCTAATGGCCTTGGCCACGTGATAATAATTGTCCTTTTATGGAAGATGTATGACATGCCTGATTTGTCGTAAAAGTTGAAATAATTGGAGAGTTATGACATAATCAACAAACAGCTGAGTGACTTTTATGCATTTATTTTGTTTATTTGCCATAGAGATAGTGTAAATTTAACTGGTTTCCTTTGTCTCGCACGACATGGTTCAGATGTTCAATATTTGTAAGTTTTTCACTCAAAACAACTTTTCTAATTATGTGTTTGTATTGAATTGATGAAGTTGCTGTTAGAGAACTGGTATATTGATCCCTTGCACAAAGCGTTTCTTCAGATTTTTGTGAAAACAGCATATTCTATTAAGTAGGTTGAATGTGATCACTTACCCAAGTGGCAGGGTTACAATGACTTGCCCCAGTAGCAGAGTTGCAATGACTTACCCCAGTGACATGGTTGCAATGACTTACCCCAGTGGCATGGTTGCAATGAATTACCCCAATGGTAGGGTTGCAATGACTTACCCCAGTGGCATGGTTGCAGTGACTTACCCCAGTGGCAGGGTTGCAGTGACTTACCCAAGTGGCAGGGTTACAATGACTTACCCAAGTGACAGGGTTACAATGACTTACCCCAGTGGCAGGGTTGCAATGACTTACCCCAGTGGCATGGTTGCAGTGACTTACCCCAGTGGCAGGGTTGCAGTGACTTACCCAAGTGGCAGGGTTACAATGACTTACCCAAGTGGCAGGATTACAATGACTTGCCCCAGTAGCAGAGTTACAATGACTTACCCCAGTGGCATGGTTGCAATGACTTACCCCAATGGCATGGTTGCAATGACTTACCCCAATGGCATGGTTGCAATGACTTACCCCAATGGCATGGTTGCAATGACTTACCCCAGTGGCATGGTTGCAGTGACTTACCCCAGTGGCAGGGTTGCAATGAGACAGAATGATATGACAAGTGTCTTGAGGTTCTTAAGAGTGGCAATGTCAGACGTGATCTCACGGATTGGGTTGTTCCGCAGCTTTAGAACTGTCAACTGTTGCAGCTCAAACACTTCAAATGGAATTATCTAAAAGACACAATTATTAAGTTTGCATCAGTCTTGATCAGATTAAAGTATTTCCCTAGAGGCATCACCTTTGTCTACACCAAAGCATCTCTGAATATTGCATCTGAAAAAGCTTTTTGAGCAGAATATGGTTGTTCAGCTTGGCATTGTAAAATACTTCATGATACTCATAACAAAAACTTATGTTTCTAATTCACTGATTAATTCTGTTATGTTTATTCTGTACTAACCAACAACAAAAACATTTTTTAAATATGCTTTTGTAGCATATAGAAATCATCTGCTACTGGAGGATCTACATTCTGAAGAGATTCATCAGACTGATGATTATAATCTAATAATATAATATTTAAATCGTTTTTCGTGGTGATTTTGACCTTTGTTGATGTTGAAACATCACAATCAGAGGTAACATTGATTGTGAAAGTTGATTAAAATATTACTGGAATTAATTTAGCTGATATGCCCTCTTTGGTTGTGTAACTCACAAGAGTACATTGATTTAACATTATCTGGCACAAAGTCACAAAGTGACACAGGAATGTAAAAATATTGTTCTTGCCTAAAACTGGAAATTACAGACAATGCAAATGGGTGATAGACTTAACAAGACCAAGTTTAAAATGAAGAAGACACTCACCCTGAAGTCACTGAAGGAGAGATTGGATGGTGGGGACTTAACAAGACCAAGTTTAGAATGAAGTAGATACTCACCCTGAAGTAATTGAAGGAGGGATTGGATGGTGGGGACTTAACAAGACCAAGTTTAAAATGAAGAAGACACTCACCCTGAAGTCACTGAAGGAGAGATTGGATGGTGGGGACTTAACAAGACCAAGTTTAGAATGAAGTAGATACTCACCCTGAAGTAATTGAAGGAGGGATTGGATGGTGGGGACTTAACAAGACCAAGTTTAGAATGACGTAGACACTCACCCTGAAGTCATTGAAGGAGATATTGAAGTAGAGGATCGTGTGGCGCAACAACTCAATGTCCGGCAACTCACTGATGAAGTGTGCCTGCATACAGTATGTCACAATGGTATGATGACGTGGTGACGCAATGGCTTGGTGATGCAGGGACACAATAGCATGGTAACACAATGGTGTGATGACACAATGACATAATGGCATGGTGGAGTTGTGACATGATGAAATTGTGATGCAGTGACACAATGGCATGGTGACACAATGACATGATGGCATGGTGAAATGGTGACACAATGGCATAGATAGTGTGACATTACACAATTGACAATACAATATTAAGAATTCGATTTGTAAATACTCAACATACCAAAACAAACAGCATTACTATGACTATTAAAATTACTAACTTATTAATTGTTACAATTGCATGAAGACAAGCACACCCCAATACGCATCAACACTTTATTAATATATAATACCTGGAGCTGATATTTGAATGAAAACGTCCACCTGGTGATCAGACATGGTACTTAGTCTATCAATTGTCAGCTAATCCAGGTTGGCCTAACAGTGACCTTGACCTTCACATACTGGTGACATTGACTTACAACTGACCTTGAGACTTAGGGCGACCCCACCATTCATCATGGAATCAAGGACAGCCAACTCAGAAGGCGAGATGATACCATCTTCCGCAAGAACTGAAGAAACACAGGGCAGTCTTCTTCTACATAATGTATATATGTATGCAAATAAACCATACACACATACATGCATACATTCATATTTGTACGTGTGTGTGAGGGTGTGTGTGTGTGTATGTTTGAGTGCAAGCATGTGTGCGTATGTGTGTAAGTGCATGTATGTGCATGTGTGTGCGTGCGTGCATGTGTGTGAGTACGTGTGTGCGTACGTGCGAGCATGCATGTATGTGTAAGTATGTGTGTGTGCATGCGTGAGTATGTGTGCATGCATGAAGAAGTTAGGGAGGTTAGTTGGATGAGGACACAGGGGGGCAGGGAGTCGAATAGGATCAGAGAAGAGACCAAACCAGAACTGAGGTGGGTAGATGGTTAGACTAGAATTTTTTTAGTATATATAGCATATATTATGATAAAATGGTTGGTAGATGTGTTACCACATGCCAACTGAACTTACCAAAAGGTTCATTGCTCCTACGTGATCCCTGGAAGATCTTCCCTGTTGAGGAGTGGAAGATGCTGTCCCTCCCGGGATACTCTTGATCCCTGAAACAGCCAGACCTCCCATCTGAGTTGCTACTTTGTTAATGAATGAATCAGATCAGAATAAAAACAACACCGTTGCACCGGGTTAATTAGAACAAAACATCTTCAAGTCTATTGTGTCAAAACATGGGGCATAATGTTATTTGTACATAATATAAATATATAATATAAAATTATATATATTTAAATCTAAATTTATAATATATATATATATATTACACAGTAGACTCCACCCATCCTCGCTAGCCAGGGGTGGTAGCAGTACTACAGTGCCCCTGGCAGATAAACCTGTTGAAACATGGATGTTTCCGTTTATCCCACACCATGTGGGATGTAGGCTGAATCATTTGTACTTCTTCCCGCTTCCTGTCTTTTGTCGACCTGTTTCTGGGAACTAGATGTGCCCATTCCCAAATGTCAAAGGGCATTTTCAGGAATACCTATCATTACCCATCCGACCAATGGTGACGAGGCCACAACCAATTAAAGTTAAGTTCCCGTATGCGAGCCCCATAAATTCCCCCAAATTTCTATAAATATGAAAAAATACTAACAAAATTACATCTTATATAATTTTTAGAAAACCCCCAAACAAACACATTATATAAATATAAGTATCAAAGTGTCATTGATGATCCCAGAAACTATTTTGGCTAACATGAACGAATTACAGCGACTACAGGACCAGGGGTGGGTTCAATTACACATAATTATATCAATTACAATTACAATTACATTTCAATTTTTAGTTCAATTACAATTGCAATTACACTCATAATTTTTCAATTCAATTACAATTACAATTACACTGTTTCAATTTCAATTACAATTACAATTACATTATGCGGAACCAAATATATTCAGCATTTGTTAATTATATAGTTTTGCACTTTTGCTGAATTTCAATATTTTGTACACAATTGATAAACAAATATAACGGTAATGATTGTAAATTGTTGAAGAAATGTGGCTTGAATTTTGAATTGTACTAAATAAAAAGACAGCCGTTTAAACATATTTTTATTATATAAATATATATTTTAAATCTGGTATATAGACATTAATAAATGTTATATATATATATATATATATATATATATATATATATATATATATATATATATATATATATATATATATATATATATATATATGTTGATGTATTTATAAACTCTTTCAAATCAATGTAGGTACTTGTCTTAACAGAGGGTACATGATTTTTGCTTATATAAAGACATTAGACAATGTCCACAAGGCTTCACCTCCTGTAGTTGCATAATCTGTCTTGGAAAGGAAAGCATGCTGTGTGTCTGTAGCTGTAGCAGTGCTAATTATTGTTTGCTGAGAGGGTGGATTAGCACCTGTCCATGGCCCTGTGTACTCTAAGGGTATCTAACCAGACTGCAAACTGGTACAGTATTAAACAATGGTAGCACAGACTGTCTCACTTGAGTCAACATACTGAATTGAGAACAACTAGCACAAGCTCTAAGTGGACTTTAACTCAGGGCTTCTGACTTGAAAAGATACTTCCTCTGGAAGATAACTTTGTGTAGCTTCACTGCATTCAAAAAGGGAATAGCTCAGACATACACAATGTCATAAAATATTTGACTGTCAGGCTATCTGGTGTCAATACAGCTACACAAGTGTGCACACTTTGTGCTTTTGTATTAAGACATACAAAACTCTGTTGATCTCAATTATTTGTGCTAAATTCATATAAAGTACTGATTACAAAAATCAGAAGTAAAAAAAATCATAAATCAATGATTTTTTTGAGTGATTTAAATCATGATTTAAATCAATGATTTAAATAAAATGATTTAAATCAAACAACCCTGAGAGACTTAAATTATATTTTATTGACAGTTTGTTCAGGTAGTTTGTGATATGAAACGTACTGTAATTGATTGTAATTGATTGTAATTGAAATAAATTTTCAATTATACAAAATATAACAATTACAATTACAATTACAGCACAAATTTGAAACCATAATCAATTACAATTACAATTACACAATTTTGCTGCAATCAATTACAATTACAATTATGTAATTGGACCCAGCCCTGTACAGGACCAGGAAGATTGTAGCAGTATTTTTAATGACAGCCAAAAGTCACAGAAACGTTAGTTTCATATGCCACATTTCAGCATCATAAGTGTTGTAATCAAGATCTGATTACGCCAGCCCATCTTGATTGGCCTGTTATCCGGCAAGGTTATGGATGGGGTCACCAGGTCACACCTACTGGTGGGTTCAGTTACCGTGTCAACAGCAAATAAAACTTAACCACAGATTAAGAACATGTTAACTTAGTAGGCATCGTATTGTGATGTACTGGAATCATTGGAACAAGGCAATATGTTCACGGCGAACAAATTTACGTTAGTTCTAAGTGCACGCCGACTCGAAACATACACAGTTGTTACTGTGGAAACATCATCAGCGTCTCCAAGAAGTCAGTGGAATTCCTTTTTTAAAGGATGGATTTGGAAAATATGATATTAGTGCAGGGTGATTATTTGTGGTGTCAACGTTCAGTTCAATATTTCCTAGAATGAGGAAAAAATTAAATAATGAACTGACACATTAGCCACCCCAGCAATCCTAAGAAAAGTCCTCTGTCATGGGTTATTTTCTTTTAATAATTTATGCAACTTAATTCTAGATACATACACACACGCATGCAGCACGCACACATGCACACAGACCCAAACATACACACACGCGCACACACACGCACGCACACACACACAAAATAAGTGGACCTGCTTTGTTTTAAAACTCTGCTTTGTTGTACTCACTGTGTGAACATCATATGTTCCTCAGACTTGTCTGTGCCTATGTCCTCATACAGCACTATCTCCGTGTGGGGCGCGGGCTGTCCAGGAATGAGACTCGGGCTATACTTGGGCAATGGACGAATCAACGTCTTCATCTGTGTGTGCATCAGCTGCGACATCTGGTAACAATCCAAAGAGCTATGTATTACTTTAGCTGAACAAAACTCTTGGTCTATCGATTTCCATAATGTGTGTTAATGCGTTACTTTAACAGATGGAAACAGATGATCTGCAGATTTCCAATGTGTGTGTAAATGTGTTACTCTGACGGAAACAGATCACCTGTAGATTTCCACTGTGTGTGTTAATGTGTTACTTTAACCAATGGAAACAGCTGATCTGTAGATTTTCTCTGTAAATGTTAATGTGTGACTTTACTTATGGAAACAGATTATATGTAGATTTCCACTGTGTGTGTTACTGTGTTAGTTTAACAGATGATATGTAGATTTCTATTACTCATGTTAATACATTACTTTTTCTGAAGGAAAGAAATAATCTGTTGATTTGTGTCATGTATTATTGTGGCTAGAGACACCCAGCAGATGTGATACACTGTGGAAGAATTAAAGGTTGAGCCAACATTATACAGCTGAAATTGTTGAGAACGTACAGTCATATTCAAGCCCATACATGCACATGTATAATATATTATGAAGAATCAAGCAAACAAATCTAAAATCAGTAAGTTTTTATTTTTTAAAATCCCAACACTTTGTTGAAACAGCACACACAAGAAGTTTTCATTTGGTAATAGAAACCTAGCTTTTTTCAGTAGGCAAATCTTTGAGTTATTTATTACTTATTAAAAGCAGTGTGAAGTATCTGGCTGTTTTTGAAATTGACTAAATTAGTGTATACCTCAGACGTTACAGTCTAAACCTAAACCATGTGTCTAACATTACCAAAGATGTTCACTACTGAAGTGCATTTCATATTTCGTGATTCTTTTAAATGTTATTTTCTCTCTCTCCCTCCCTTCACCCTCTCTCATTCTCAATCTCTCCATCCTATATATTTTCAACCAATGAGAATGGCTGTAGCACATGAGAAGCAGCCAATAGGAATGGTTGTACCTACCTGTTCCTTGACGAGGGCAGCCATTTCTATGAGCAGTTGTTTCTGTGGAATCCTGGGAGTCACATGGGGCACATCGTCTGTGGGTCATAGGTCAGGTGGAGGAATGTCAGCCATAACTGCATGTTGTCTAGTGTTCAATAACAGCTAGGTATATTTTTAAGAGCTTCCTTGCAACACTCATTTTCATCCATATTGTCACAGTTTTCCAAGTACTATATAGTCCATTCAAGAAAATAACAAAAGTTCACCTACATGTAGACCATCTACCTGTCAAGCACATTTAAACAAATATATTCACACCACAGGCATTTATAAAGTCAGCAGAAAATGTGTTTTCTTTTATTATTTTCTACACTAGTTCTTATAATTATATTACATCAGAAAGATGAGTAACAACTATCATTTTGAGCAGGAGAGCCTGGGACGTGCCAAATGCGAGGGGTGTACACCTGTAAGACAGGTACAGGAATTCATAACACCGCATATGAACTCATAAGATTTTAAACACTCGTTTGTTTGCCTGCATGGGGTATATTTATTAGATCTTGTGAGACATTGGCACAGTTAGCTAAGCACAGCCAAAATAATGGTGACAATCACTGTTTGGACATGTTTCAAACAGATGTTGTCCACATTCCACAACATGGGTCACATATTGTAATACAAATAAACCTTGTTCAAAATGTTGTCCACATTCCACAGCATGGGTCACATATTGTAATACAAATAAACCTTGTTCAAAATGTTGTCCACATTCCACAGCATGGGTCACATATTGTAATACAAATAAACCTTGTTCAAAATGTTGTCCACATTCCACAGCATGGGTCACATATTGTAATACAAATAAACCTTGTTCAAAATGTTGTCCACATTCCACAGCATGGGTCACATATTATAATACAAATAAACCTTGTTCAAAATGTTGTCCACATTCCACAACATGGGTCACATATTGTAATACAAATAAACCTTGTTCAAAATGTTGTCCACATTCCACAGCATGGGTCACATATTGTAATACAAATAAACCTTGTTCAAAATGTTGTCCACATTCCACAGCATGGGTCACATATTGTAATACAAATAAACCTTGTTCAAAATGTTGAGCACATTCCACAGCATGGGTCACATATTGTAATACAAATAAACCTTGTTCAAAATGTTGTCCACATTCCACAACATGGGTCACATATTGTAATACAAATAAACCTTGTTCAAAATGTTGTCCACATTCCACAGCATGGGTCACATATTGTAATACAAATAAACCTTGTTCAAAATGTTGTCCACATTCCACAACATGGGTCACATATTGTAATACAAATAAACCTTGTTCAAAATGCCCACAACTTATAAGTAAACCGAAAGAATGGGTATGCATGCATGTATTCTCTCAAAGTCAACACCCTTATGCACTGTGTGATCTGAAAATAAACAATGTTTTTGGTAAAAAAAATACATGAATTAAACAGTTGCTAACCCTTGTATTAGACATGCAACAGTTCAAGAAATCGGAACGTCTATCCATTCATACAATTTTGTGTAGTGTTGTCCACTGATGTTTTGAAATCATCCCTTACTGAGAGATCACCCCTTATTGGGATGATACAGCATAATAATTTATTTCTAAACATAAACTGAAAAAATCTCATCGGGGCATTACACATAGATGAAAAATTGTTGGACTCTTGATAAGCCAATGGCTTCCTTCCCAATCTGGCCAATTCTTGTAAAATCTGGTAAAATCTTGCTAAGTCTTGATAAATCTTGTTAAATGTTATTAATGGTAATTCTTGTTAATGATAATTCTTGTTAAATCTTGTTAAATCATGTTAACTCTACTGACCGTCCATCTTGAGCTGTATCTGATGCACTTCTTTCTGTGGCGTGAGACACAACTCCGACAAGAGTCGTTGGATCTCCTTGTACGTGTGTCTCGAGAATGCCACCTGTTGGACTCGGTGGAGCGGAACCTTCTCCGACTCAGACACTCGCAGCAGGAAGTCCTGCAGGGTGAACTGTGGGTGCTCATAGTACCTGTCAAAAGATGGCAGCACTCTCTAAATCTCTATCTTAATGAATTAGTCCAAAAAAATTAATAATGTTGTTTTCACAAAAATATTTCTTTGAATCATGACAAAAGTTATTTTAGTGTTAATAGGAATTATAACTGTTATATAAACCAATTTCATCATCATGTGGTGACATCTCCTCTCGGAAGGTCATCTCTCATGGATCGTCACTGATGTCTGCTCTGTGCCGTTCTTATTAGATCTTCACATTTTATTGTTCCCGCCCACCCCCTGATGTCTGAATCTTGGCTCTTGGTCTTCCCTTTCTCTATTACTCCCAACATCATATTTCCTGTTGCATTCCTTCCCGTCTGATGATGTGCCCAAAAAATGCTAACCAACCCAAGTGCATAAAAACAACATTTTCCAGTGAACAAAATTGGTGGTTTATCTTGATGCAATTAATTGACAGGTGGACATCATAATCTAACACTGATCCAATGTTTGTTCTCAACCTGTCTTACCTTTCCACATTCTCCTCAAATATGCCACTAAGTATTGGAGGGTTTGTGCGTGGGGCGCGCAGTGGAAGGGCATCAGGACCCCGGGGCTTGTAGGGCTTCAGAAGGGGGTGGCCCTCCACGTATGTGCCCAGACTCGTCTTGTTCCTGTAGAACGGGTCAAGGATGTACTTCATTTCACTGGGGTTCATGTACGGGTGATACATGCGTGACCGAGTCGATGTGGAGTCCCTCCCCCCATTTGTATAGTGAGTCTCACCTGGAAACAATGCAAAGCATCTGTCAAGGAGGTTAACCTGTTGGTGTTCTCATAGGGGAAAGATTATTTTATTTCCTGGTTTATGATAGACAAATAAAATGCCAGTGATTATAAGGTTGTCCCCCTTTTGGGGAGTCTGTGCACATTGAAAAAATTGCTTATGAACATATCTGAGGACGACGACACTTGTAAGTGTCCAGACTTAAATTTCCAGTGGTTGCTTGGCAGCATATGTGTGCATGAGTGATAGCCTTGATTACCGAGGCTCTGCGCTGTGGCGCCACCATTTGTCGCAAACATCATCACCTGGATGCAATGTGTACTTTGTGATGGAAATTACATATGATCCTGATTTTGGGTGCACAAATGATTAGCTAATTACGACTGTGGAGCACCTTACATTTTGTTTTGGTGACAAATGATGGAGAGTTCCTTACCTGTTGTTTTGGTGACAAATGATGGGGCACACCATACATGTTGTTTTGGTGACAAATGATGGGGGGCACCATACATGTTGTTTTGGTGACAAATGATGGGGTGCATCTTACATGTTGATTTTCACAAAACAAAATTGTATGATTTGAAGTAAACCCTACTGCAGGTGGAGACATGCACCAAAACCATGTAAACAAACAGTGTAAAGGATATTATGAAGTAATTTATGATTTACTATAATTTGTATTTTATATTTAAGCCAAGACAAATTGTCAGTCTTATACTAATTGTTGATACAAATATACCACTAAATGCCCACTTTACATAATAATGAATGTATACATTAGTCAAGTTGGTGATTCCTATAATAATGACAGAACTTACTTACCTGACTTCGGATGTGTCAGTGAAGTTGATGTTTTATAGTACGGTGCAATACTAGTGAAGTCAGTGAAGCTGTGTTCTGGGTAGACCTCACTGGTGTAGGAGCGGGGAGCTGGGGACTGGGGTAGGGGTTCCAAGGGCTGCGGGGCACGAGGCTTCCGCAGCAATCGAATGTGTCGGTCGGGCATCGTGGAATGAGAACCCAGATTCGACTTCGGCTGTTGCTGTGAAGTGTCATCAAGTCATCCAACAGTTAATTATATCACGAGTGTTAGTAGTCAACATATTAAGCTTACATGCCCTGATTAGCATACTCCCCATTTTTAATCAGCAGGATCTAGAATTATTTTAATTTGACTAGTGTAGAACGAATGATGTGTCGCCATCTGGTGTTAAACAGTCTACACCACTTTTCTTTTCAGTTCTTCTACACTAGTCACCAAATGACGCCACTGTGTTA